>DWCF01001147.1:0-33590 GCA_018230265.1 Delias oraia
ACCAATGCGCGGACTGTGGCGTGGTTGTCCATGGGCGGCGGTGTTCTCTTACCATATAGGAGACCCACCTGCTCCGTTGTCCACCATACTATAAAAAATGCTGAAGCATGTGCTAACGCACTAATTGGGCTTGCTTGTCCGAAGTAATACCACGGGCTCACAGAATATTCAACGTGAAATAGTAGTTGTATTGAAATAGTACTTCTACTATGTTTCACTGAGTGAGTGACTGCTGCTTAAGTGGCGTAAAAAGCCGGGAAAACAACCAAAGTGCGGAGTATGACGCAATTGTCCATGGGCGGTGGTGACCCTCCTAATCCGTTATCCACTATACCATAAAAAAATGACAAGGAAGTGATCAGCCCTTTTATTTACAAATTTGTTTTTTTTAACTGAAACTCTAATCTATTATAAATTCGCGTATTTATTTTAAATCATTGATTAATTTATTTCTAAAACATATCGTCACCGGTATGTATAAAAGTGAAGTTATAATAATCGTGACAGTGTGACCAGCCACAACTCGTTTTACCGGAAAGATTTGAAACTTTAGTCTGTAACATCAAGCCGCGTTAAGCACACGGACATAACATTAGCATTTTAAATAAATAACCTCAATTTAATGTTTATGTTAATTAAAAATGCTTAATTCTTGAGAAAAAAGTGTTAAAATTCGCGTTTCTAGCAGAATATAAAAATATAACAGCGGAGTGAATATCGAAGAGTTTATTAGTTTATGATTTTTAACAAAAGGGTTGTAAATAGGACCTTCTCGAATGTGCGCTTTAATTATGAAGTGAAAGTGTAAGTGAAAGTGAGTGAATCTTGTTTTCTTTGTTATTGAGATGTGGCCTACAATGAGGCCAGTGCATATAAGTCTTGATAAGTGTCTTAAAAGAGATCATGGTTTTGAATTTAAAATAGGTCTTTCGTTTTTTTATAGTATAGCGGAAAATGGAGCAAGTTGGTCTCGTATATGGTAAGAGAACACCGCCGCCCATGGACAACCGCGCCACAATCCGCGTATTGGTTAAGTTGCCGCCTTTTTACGCCACTTAAGCGGCGTTTTTAAGGGCCTCCGTTTACCTCACTCACTCTGCGATACACATTACAAGTACCGTTTCACGCTGAGTATTCTGTGAACCCGTGGTATCACTTCGCACGAATCGGCCCAATTAGTGCGTCTCACATGCTTCAGCATGTCTCTCCCACGGGTGCGACAATGAAAAATATTATATATAATATAAATCCTTTTTATATCAGACTCCAATGATAGTTATGTTTCCATTTTTTTAATAGAAACGGTGACAAACGACCAATAGGATAAATGGTCCTCCGCCCATGGACACCCCAAACCCTTGCAGAGCCGTGGGTGGGTTGACTGCCTTTATATTTGAATTGTTTTTGGAACAAATGTTGCATACATATACGATTTTCTTAATTGTATATAATTGCTATAGCATACAAGACCGTATAAATATAAAAATGCAAAAATCGTTTGAATGCTTTGAGCCTATTCATGTAACATTGAAAGGGCGCAGTGAGAGTTTAGTAATCCACTTTCATTTTTAATATAAATATGATATTAAACTATCATAATATGGGATTTAATGTTAATTCAAGGTCACGGACAAGAAATGCGACCATGTGAAACCAGCTTTCTCTAAGTAATTAAACACGAAATAATTTGATATCATGTTTTATATTATATTACTTACAATGTAATAGGCACAGTTTATGCTATTATATTATACGCATTTATTTTTGTTATATGTAATAATTTAAAAAAAGTTCTCACTTTTTTGGCTATTTTCTACTCCGTTTTCGTCATCCGTAGTCGAATTTTTTTATGTATGTGTGGTCGAACCAAAAACTATGGTGTTACGATCATTTTCAGGATCCTAAGTGAATAATTAAAAACCGCACACCACCACTATGTGGCTTCCTGGATTAGTATTTTCAAACAAAAAGGATCTGGGGACCTTCATAAAACATGCGTACCTATACCTTATTGCCGGCAACGACCCGCGGCCGTGCTAGGTCGACAGTTATCCATGGGCGGAGGACTGCTTATCTTAGGTGACCCTCTTACTCGTTGGTTCGTCGTTCACCGTTAACATTTTTAAAAAGTTATTAGACAATCACTAGTTAAAATAAATGGATTAAAATAATGTTATATGGCCTAATCATAAACCATTTTATAAGTTTTTTTTACAGCATCCATAGTCTAACAAAACTTGAAGCTGCATTGGAATCGAAATGTGTGACAATGTCAAGACATTAGCTTCACCATGCCACCGGTGAAGGATGATCTTTGGATATCAATAGACAAAGAACCTAAATCTATAGACAAAGAACGCAGAAGTACTTTAGAAAAAAGGAAAAATGAATACGAATTCGGTACGGTGGCAAAATGGCGATCTAAATGGCGAGAATTAGGAGTTGTGTTGCTAATTTTACATGTTGGTCATGTTAATGGAGATGAGAGTAAGTATAATAAAAGTATTAAATTAAAAAAATATAAAAAATGTTACATCTAGGGGACACCCGGGTTTGAACCGGGGACCTCTCGATCTGCAGTCGAATGCTCTACCACTGAGCTATATCCCCGATAACAATAGAATAAAAATTGTTGTTCTATTTCAAAGAATACAAGATGATAAAATTATATTTAATCTGATTTAGTTTTTAATGATGTATGGCTTTAAAAATTACAACAATTGAAATAATATTTAATATAATTTATATATGTTATTTTTATATGATTTCAGGTCTAACATCGCGCGTATTGGCCTCATTTCTGGGGTACCCGGCGTCGTGTTCAATTGGAAATGATGTTATTCCATGCACTTTGTCTATTTCATGTTGGTTGCGCGGAGGTATTCGCTCCAAGAGTTGCGGTGGATGGTTGTTTTCCTGCTGTATGGATACCGAATCAGAAAATAGGTAAGAAGTCCATATAAACCAACTTAATTAATAATTTATTTTTGTAATGTTATGTAAAATATGAGAAACCTATTAATTTAGCTTTTAAAGCATTTAATATGAAGACACGTTACAGGTTTACTATAGGTATATACCGGTTACGTACAATCACAAAAGAAATATTTTTTATGTTGAGATATTTGAATATGTATATTGAAACACAGCTAATGCGCGGACTGTGGCGCGGTTTTCCATGAGCGGCGGTGTTCTCTTACCCAGACCCACCAGCTCCGTTGTCCGCTATACTATATATAAAAAAAAATTATTCCAGTATATCTTCACCTGACTGGAAATATAAGATACCCCCAAAGCTGCGACTTCCACAGAGAAATGTCATCCCACCCAATGTTTTTCGACGGAGAGCAGATGATAATGATGACCAGGTATTTAATATTTGTAGCCTTATTCCTCCGAAATGAATCGACTGAAGTCTATTAAATTTTGTAGGAATATCAGATAGGTCTGAGAATCGATGAACATCTTTTTTATAGCCAAAACTTGTATATTTTTTATGATGTGGTGTTAAAAATACATATATTCCTACATTTTTACATATCTATCACTAAATATCTATTTTAATAGTGGGTATGAAGTATCTTACTAATTTTTATTGATAAGATAATTAATGTCTAGATAAGATATAAGATAATGTTTGCCGGGATCAGCTAGTATCACGAATCAAAAGTCAACTAAACGACCAACTCTAAGAGTGGGAGCCATGCTAAAGCACATGCTGACGCGCTAAATGGACCGGCTTGTCCGAAGTGATACCCCGGGCTCACAGAAAACTCAGCGTGAAACGACGAATTAAAAAAAACCTAAACAAATTTTATTAGTTCGGATGTGTCTTGTTTCTTAGGTGGACTGCGGAATACCATCCACCAAAGTTCTTCAGAAGCGTATAATCGGTGGTCGAGAGGCAAGACTTGCTGAATTCCCTTGGCAGGCTCACGTGAGAATCTCTGAGTACCAGTGTGGAGGGGTACTTGGTAACAATCGGTTTTTTTCTTTATTAAAAGTAGCACATATTTTATGGCAGTAATTATACTAAGAAAATAGAAATAGATGTTAAAAAAAACAAGACGAACATTACTATATTTTCGCTTGAAAAATTAATCTGCTGTTTATTCTCTCACCCGTAAGAGAGCCATGCTGAAGCATATGCTGACGCACTATTTGGGTCAGCTCATGCGAAGTGATATCGCGGGCTTAAGCGGCCTAAAAAGCCGACACCACAACCAATGCGCGGACTGTGGCGCGCTTGTTCATGGGTATTTTTACTATATAAGAGAATCACCGTTGTTCGCTATAGAATAATTTTTAGTTATAAATTATTATATTAATAAGATAATACAATTCATTAATGTTATTTATTAGCGAGGGTTTGAGAACTACCTGCGAATACAAAAAAAAATTATAAATCTGAAACAGAGAATTTTAAATTCATAGCTCTAAGATTAGTTGACGTAAATCTCATCTTGATTCTCACAACCCTGTAGTACCTAGCATTATAATAGTATTATATTATATATATAAGTTTTGAATACTTATAAATTTTCAGTATCGCGGTGGTATGTGGCGACGGCGGCCCACTGTGTGTCTCGAGCAAGGATTAGGGATATTGCAGTCTGGCTTGGGGCACTTGACACCAGTGCTGGTTCCCATACTGCAAGGAGGCTCGGGTATGTATGAAAATATATAATATATATTTTCATTCCTGTAACCTGGATGTTTGTCGTTCTATAACGGAGCGTTTTTTAAAGCATTTTGTACAAAACACCACCACTTTATAGAATAAGCTTCCTGCAGAGCATTTCCAAATCAATACGACTTATGGACCTTCAAAAAAAAAGCATACCCACGTCCGTGCAAGAGCTAGGGGTGCCCATGAGCGGAGCATGAACCTCCTACTCGTTTGTAACCATTTATATTAAAAAATATATAAATGACAAAGAAGAAGGAAGCAAAATCTTACCATAATTGTACTTCATTGTGTGAGTTAAGTACTATATGTAATCTATCTTCTGTGTTGACCATAAAGGTTTAAATGTCTCTTTTATTAATACAGTTAAAACCTGATATAGCGACTTTAAAGGGACCGTTTGAAGGGGACGTTATATCGGATAGTTGTTATAAGCAACACTAAGTACAATAGGTAGTTGTGTAGTCTATAATATATATATATTGAAAAAAATTGAAAAGATTGAATTGGGACGTAATGTAACAGTTAGTGTTACCATAAACAAATGACTACTTTTGAAAAAGAATTCCATGTTTTTAAAATAAAACTAATTTATAATTAGAAATCTTAGGCAAACAAAAATTATTTTTATTTGAAATGGCCACCACTTCAGAACGGCAATTTCATAGGTAAAAAACTATTATATATATCTAAATCTAGTATAGGTATAGGGTGTGTATGTAAACTTGTAGTCAAATGATAGTTATAAGTTGAAAGTTATAAGACTACATTAAAGTAAATAAAATTAAAGTAATTAAAGTAAATTAAATTATTAATTAAAGTAATCAGTCATTGTAATCTGTTTTAATAGTCCAGACTCAAATAAATGTTGCAATTTACGGTTCATACTCCTCAAGGTATGAGATCTTCAGTATTAAACTGGTTGTTAATGACAAAAAATAAGTATTTAAAAAAAAATGTATTTTTTGTATTGCTGGGTTAAGAAGCGTTTGGTCGTTATAGTGGATGAATGTCATATGTGAATGATATGTCGCTGTATCCATTGTTGTTATAGGCGGTATGTTTACTAAATAATTTACTATTTAATATACTATTCGGACAGGCCCTTACAATCTGGTTGTTATAGCCGGTCGTGGTAAACGATTTCGTTATATTCGGTTCCACTGTATTTGCTTTACAGACGGGTGGTTGAGTAGTATTGAGGCGCATTCTAAGCGTACTGAACTGAAAGTTAAATCAAGTTTCCGTAGCTCGAACCGCTGATGCAGGCACGGTCACAGATTATGCTTTGTAGAATATCCTAACACTGTCATGTTTGTTACAGAGTAGCGCAGAAATTAATTCATCCCCTGTTCCAATTTCGTATGACTCAACCCGATCGCTATGATATCGCACTTCTGAGATTGTTAAAACCCATCACTTACACGAGCCATATCCTACCAATTTGCCTGCCCGATACTGACATGGAGTTGTGGGGCAAATCTGGTGTGATAGCAGGCTGGGGCAAAACCGATGCTAGCATGGGTCATACGGGGACTAATTTATTGCGATCAGCAACTGTACCTATTTTAAGTGAGTATCGGATTGTAAACAAATCACAGTTAACTAGATCGGTACTTTTTTATAGCGGACAACGGAGCAGGTGGGTCTCATATATGGTAAGTGAACACCGCCGCCCATAAATAACCGTGCGACACTCCGCGCATTGGTTGTGTAACTTTTAACTTGTGTAACTTTTACGACTTAAGCGGCACTTTTAAAAGGGCCTCCAATATCTTCACTCACTCTGCGAAACACAGTACAAGTATCGTTTAACACAGAGTATTCAGTGAAGCCGTGGTAACACTTCGGACGAGCCAGTCCAATAAGTGCGTCAGCATATGCAAATTCATCAAAATGGTGAATTCGTCTTAAAAAATTAAATTATCGACTGTTTACAAGCATGCCTTGATCCTAGAAAAATAGACAAGAAACTCCAGCCAGGTTTAATTTTTGTATGTCTCTCTGTAAATTAGGAATTACCATTTAAGTACTAAGCAACAGTGTCGTTAAAAAATTCTCTTCTTGTTTTTTTATATTTAAAAGAAAAATTCAGTAATTCCAAACACTTTTGTGTTTGTTTCACTCGTTTTAAAATATTGCTTCATAGAAAGGCTTATCAGGTCCAGATTGAAATGTTTTAACTCGCTGGATTCAATACCTGACTAAAACAGATTATCACAAGAGCGAAACATAACACTTTAAAATTAAATTATGGGTACTCAAATTATATTAATTAAACATAATTTATTACGTAATTTCATTTAAAAGGGGAATTAGGAAGAATTAAAAGAATGTGCTTTGATTAGATACGTTTATTCTTATAATACGTCTGATATATTCTGTTTCGGATAAAGGAGTCATCCTATTGTTATTTCCAGGTATAGATCAATGCATCAAGTGGCATGAGAGTAAACAAATCTCTGTACAAATACACTCCGAGATGATATGTGCTGGTCATTCGGATGGACACCAAGATGCGTGCTTAGGTAAAAATATTTAAAAGCTTATATTATCTTATTTAAATGAGTGTTTTGTCTATGTTTATATAACATATTTAATAATAAACACATATATAAAATATGTATTGCTCGTCTTTCAATGTCTTAGTTCGATTTAGATGTTAAATTAATTGACAATTCGCATGTCTAAATCAAGGTAGGTATGTACATAGTTCATTCTCTTTGATCACTGATGAGATTATAAGGTAAAGAAATCACAACTGTTTGTTTTATTCTATAGCGGACAACGGAGCAGGTGGTTCTCCTATATGGTAAGAGAACACCTAAGGGTCCGGACTGAGATAGGTTGGGAATAACTTCTATAAAATCGCTCCTATTTCCTTAAAAGCCGGCAACGCACCCGTACCTATGAAGGGACTGGGGATGTGCATGGGCGGAGGACTGCTTACACTGGGTGATCCTCCTGCACGTTTACCATTTCTATAAAAAAAAATCGAAATTTTCAGGTGACTCAGGAGGGCCTCTAATAGTAAAGGAGAATGGTCGATACCACCTTATTGGAATAACATCAGCTGGCTTCGGGTGTGGGGTTGACCACCAGCCTGGTATATACCACAACGTTCTCACTACAGCTACATGGATTAGAGACGTTATTAAACCTTCAAGTAATTACATAGACTTTTAAGTGATTACTTTTTATTTCCTATATGGAATTACTGTCTCCGCAAATAATTGATGTTTTTATTCAATCTCTATAATTACGTATTAAGTAGTAATTTCTTTCAGTGCTAATTAAAGAGATGTGTATATATTCTGTAATATGTAAATTGGTGTAAGTTAAAGTTATTTATGCATTTATAATTGATCTCCTGTTTTTTTTATTAAAATAAAACTGTTTTTTAATGTGTTTTATTATTTTATTTAAAATGTGTTGTGTATATTTTTATATATAGTATAGCGGAGAACTGAGCAGGTTTGTCTCTTATATGGTAAGAGAACACCGCCGCCCATGGACAACCGCGCCACAGTCCGCGCATTGGTTGTATTGCTGATTTTTAAGGTCACTTACGCGACATTTTTAACGGCCTCCAAAATCTTCACTCACTAAGCTAAACAGTACAAGTACCGTTTCACGTTGAGCATTCTGTGAGGCCGTGGTACCACGTCGGACGAGCCGGCCCATTTAGTGAGTCCCCATATGCTTCAGCATGGCTCTTCCACACGTGAAAATTATTACACACGGTTCTTGTGACCTCAAAGAAAATGAAGTTTAATGTTTTTTAAAGTGAGCAAAATATCGAATTTACTTATTTTCAGATCGTTAAATATAATTAATTTGTAATTAAGAATCTATTAAAGGCTCATGTGCTTAAAATTTTGTTTATCCTGTTGCGATTTATTACGTTGATGCATACATGATTCATAACTATCCTGTACGTTTTATATTTTTAAGTTGGATGTCTGTAGAACTGGTAAAGTCACTTTCAACAAGCAAGCTCGTACAAGGAAACTTAGCCTCACAAAACTATCTAAGTTCAATTTAGCGCTCTAAGTAATAAAGTTTAAATTTCTTTGCAACGCATTGTTTTCGTTACTATTATGTTTTGCCATAAACTATGGATTTTGATCTCTATTACATGAGCATAAAGTCAAATTTCAATTGAAAAACCTAAACGGTTATCGCAATGCGTGATGTCAAATCGCAGTCGTTGAGAATTTCAGAGTCAGATCGACGTATTCGAATGATAAATTGAACCAACGAAATGTTGGGAAAAGTGTGTTTTTCTTTTTTTATTGTGACGTTCTTGGCAGCCGTTTTGGATGGCCAAACCTTGGGCGGTGAGTGAAAGGAGTTTTTATTACAAATGGTCATACCGACATATCTTAGCGCTAGGTCTCAAAGAGAAAGTACCGTCCACTGGTTTGTGGATGAATGAAGGTCGCTTATAACTTGGCATAGGTATGCTGTTTTGTAAATTTTTTTATGAAATCGAAACAGTATCACATAGTCATTATGCTTTGTCATTTAATTTAATATTCTTGAGTTGGTTTCCATAACTTAAAACTAACACAACAAGAATTGTAGTGAAACAATGGCTATCGTAAATGATTCATTAAAAATATAATTATACTTTCACTTTTTTTATATATTAATTATTTCCATATAAACAAGACTAGGGATATATTTGGTTTAACATTCATTTTTTGCTAAATAAAGGATACTATAATAATTATAAAAAAAACAAATCCCTCTTATGTGCCAAAACTGATATTCTCTATTAGAATAATTTTATTACTATGTACAAATAGAATACCTATTTATAGAACATCACGATATGGTTTTATTTTGTATTAAGAATATTTCAAACGTATTAGTAAATAAATTAAAAATAAAATTAAGCCGCTCCTCTCTCCGCTATACCATAAAAAAGGACATATTGAAGGATAATATATATCTTCAATTATTGTGTTATATTCGTTGTCTCGTAATAACACAATCAAATATTACGATAACAAAATACCACAAAATGTTTTATACAATTTGGATAGGTTCCTTATTAAATAGTTATAATGGTCATCAAACGAACTCAAGGTAAACGAGATTGCTAATGTTCTACTTGGTCTTTTCGGTGGGGTTTTTTAAGCGTGTGAAATTGACTCGTGTCAAGAAATTTACACGTATGATTTGTACTAAATTTACATTGTATACCTACTTACTTTTTGCCTACAATTTAAAATAGAAGCAAATAGATTTTAAAATAGTCTTTCTTTCTTTCTGTCGACTTTTTTAAAATATTTTTTTTATGGTATAGCGGACAACGGAGCAGGTGGGTCTTCTATATGCTAAGAGAACACCGCTGCCTATCATCAACCGCGCCACAGTCCGCGCATTGGTTGTGTTGCTGGCTTTTTACGCCCCTTAAACGGCATTTTACCGGCCTCCGAATTCCTCATTCACTCAGCACATTACACAGTAGAAAGCACCGTTTCAAGTACAACTACCATTTCAACTGAATATTCATTGACTTTAATTATTATTATAATTATATTTCGGTTAATTTACACAGTATAATTATACATTGTAGCCCATGTGTTAACCTCATGTAAAAGTTATATTATTGTAATGTTACATTTGTAGTTTTTGCGTCAAAAAGTAACAAACATCCATCCATACAGCCGCACTTACTACTTGAAATTTCACGTTTATATATAGTAGAATTTAAAGTGAAAGTAGATAAAAAATATTTTACATCTCTTATTTTAAAATTTTTTTAGATTTCAGAGATTATTGAAGTCCCAAATGAAAATAAGAATTGATAATTTCAAAATAGTAATAGAACATAACTAACTAAAGTATTAAAATTAGATATTTAGGAGTATTTATATTAATAAAAATATTTTAATGCAAATTGGGGGGCGAACGAGTCGGTATCTCACCTATCATGAGCAGTCCTCCGCCCAAGGACACTTCCTGCCGCTTCTGGACCATATTTTTGTCGCTGGACTTTAAGAGATAGGGATATTTTTGTAGATCTCCAACTGGTATTGGTTTAGAAATACCTCTGCAGGCAGCTGATTCTATAAAGTTGTACATTAGAATAATAATATCCATCGGACATATTAAATTGCATTATTATAAGTGCAGAAATTATGTCGCTAACATATAGATATGACCTTAAAAGGCAGTGAAAACAAAACATCACATAATTGTCTAACCGTAATAAATGTTTCATACAATTGTCCGATTCAAGAAACCGAATGATTTTTAAATAATTACACGCCTAGCCGAGAAACGTCACATTTTTACCTTCACATTTGCTTACTAACATAAATGGCATTCAAATATTTTTTAATTGTCTATTTAATGTTAAGTATATAATGACGGCCAGCATCTTTCTGATCAGCTTGACTCTTGTATGCACCACCACTTTATGGAATCTGCTTCCTGCAGAGATATTTCCAAACTAATACGGCCTGGGTTCCTTTAAAAAAAGAGCGTATCTCTTTATTTTTAAATTTTTTTATTTATTAAAATTATCGAAATCGGGGTCAAACAAGTGCCCCCTTTTTCATAAAAATATAATAACATTTTAATGGGGGTAGGCAAATTTTCGATTGCCATACTATTGAATAGGCCTGATACATTTTTGTGTTTCAATCATTTTGACAACGTGCACTGGTGGGAAAGCCATGCTAACGCACTTATTGGGCCGGCTCGTCTGAAGTGATACCACGGACTCACAGAATACTCAGCGTGAAACGGTACTTGTACTGTGTTACGCAGAATGAGTAAGGATATCGAAGGCATTTAAAAGCGCTTAAGCGACGTAAATATCCGGCAACACAACCAATGCGCGGAATGTGGGGCGGTTGTTCATGGGTGGTGGTGTTCTTTTACAATGTAGGAGACCCACCTGCTCCGTTGTCCGCTATAGAATTTAAAAAAAAACAAATTCGTTCCATACATTAAGAATTTTGTGTTTGAATCATTTACTGAATGAAATATCTTTTTGGTAGGACCAATGCATGGCAAAGTGGTCGTATGTTATGTAGCCAGCTGGGCTGCATACAGAACTGGCGAGGGCAAATTTGAGTTAAGCGATCTGGAACCCTCTCTCTGCACACATCTGATTTATTCTTTCGCGGGCCTGGACGAACATTCGAATAGTATTAAGAGTTTGGGTGAGTAGACAAGTTCTCTGTTTATTAAATACGCTTTAAATACAAAATATAGTAAATCTTTTTTTTACCGCTACAAGACTAGGCTCAATGATTTTTGAAATACAATATAAGTGAGTAAGTATTGTCAATTTCATTTGGCTTGGACATTCATAACCAGCGGTTTACTGTTTAGCATTTTCAGAATAGTTTCTGAAAGATTTTTATTTCAAAAACAATTTTAATTTCTTAAGACGATATGACATTATCATTATTAGATACCAATGTAATGTGTATCAAATATATTGCAGCGCCATCTATAATGGCGTAGCGGAACCGTTGTTATGCCATAAACCATATTAAAACAAAAATCCTTAAACATACAAAAAAGTTTTTATTAATTTTATTATACAGATAGTACCTTCAAAGATTTTATAATAAATAAGGTTATAATTGTTTCAAATTACAGATATAACACTCTTAATTCCGTCATTTCCCCTTATATATTATGTATCTGTCACATTTTTGAGTTGGATATCAAGCTCCTTACAGCTTGGTCCAACTTACAAAAATAAAAAAAATCATCAAAATCGGTCCAATGTTTAAATACCAATATCTAGTATAGACATTACCACTGAAACACAATGATAGCGGGTTGTACATAACAAGTAGTGCCATCTATTATTGTGAATGACAGTTAACGCCGAGCAGTTCACACTAACAAAGACGTTTATTATTTTTAAAGATCAAAATTTTAATATTAATAAAGTTGAATTTGTATTATGAAATGAAATAAAATATTTTTATTTAACACAAATACAAAAATGCTGCTCGTTGAATGTCAAAATCATTCTACCACCGGTTCCAAGCTAAGCCCATTGAGAAGAATCAGAGAAACAAACTCAGTTGGCTTCAGTGAGAAACTATTATGAGAATTATAAGAGAAATTAGCTCTGTGAATACCTGGCTTGGGCATCTTATTCCCAAGGCGTGACATCATTTACAAAACTATTAACACTATAGTATGCTTTATAAAACAAACATCCCTTACATTTTTTTTAATTTACAGTGTAAACTCCATGTAACGTCCCTCTATTGAACGACAAACTCGAAATCAATTGGCTTTAGTTGATTTAGCTTGTCTTACATCCACCTGTTCTTCTCTCCATTTAACGACAACTCTTTATAACGCTATAAAATGCTCAGTCTCTTCAGTGTCGTTATATAGAGTTTAGAATACTGAAAGATTTTGAACGTTTTCTGGGATCCTATTGTAAAAGCGTACCGCATTACATCTAAAAGAATTAACTTTTTTTTACCGAGTCTGATCACTGGTAAATCCAGTCTAGGCTTATTTCGTACGATTATGAATGTCGCTTTTCTTGACAAAATCGTTTATATCTTTCCGAAAATACAATGTTATAAGTTAGTTTAATATTATTTTATACTAATCTTTCAGATGCCTGGCAGGACCTCGAAAAGGACTATGGTAAAAATGGCTATAAACGATTAGTAGCTCTTAAGGAGAGGTATCCCCATCTGAAAGTGACTTTGGCTATTGGAGGCTGGAATGAAGGCTCAGCTAAATATTCCAAGATGGCCGCCAACCCAGAAGCGAGGGAAAAATTTATTCAGACCGTCGTAATATTTTTGAAGTAGGCATAAATTTAGACTACTTTTTTATACTATAGCGGACAACGGAGTTGGTGGGTCTCCTCTATGGTAAGAGATCACCGCCGCCGTTTTTTATTTTAGGCCACTTAAGCAGCATTTTTAAGGGCCTCCGATAACACATGCTTCAGCATGGCTCTCCCACAGTGTAAATACCAGTTTCAGGCTTATACAATAGAAGCAATATAGCAAAAACTTACTAAAGTAAATTAATGTATCATATTGTTTAATTATTAAAATTAATTTAACCGTATTAATACAATAATCGCATTATTTTTATGATATAGAATTACGCCTTCGTATATAATACAACTTTATTTTAGAAGTACAGCTTTTAAATTTAATTTACTTTTATTTTTGATAATAAACTAAATATTTATTTGATTATAGCAACTTATCCGTTTATATTTTGCAGGACATACGGCTTCGACGGACTAGACTTAGACTGGGAATACCCCACGCGACGTGATGGTAGACCCGAAGATAAAGTTAATTATGTATCATTGGTCAAGGTAAGAATTAAAAAATATTTTTTATGTAAACGGTGGCAAACGAGTAAGAGGCTCACCTAGCATAAGCGGTCCTCCGTCCATGGAGAGCCCTGGCGGGGCCGCTTGTGCGTTGCCGGATTTTAAGAAATAGATGGTTAAGTTTTATACTATAAGTTAACAGTTTTGATTGCTTTGGTGACATTTATATAAAATAAAGTTAAACTGAAAAATATGACGTTTTAGGAATTGAAAGAAGCCTTCGAACCTTATGGCTATATATTAACTGCAGCGCTTGGAGCCGGTAAGGAGACTATGGAGTCAGCATATGACCTAGCCAAGCTGAGCCGCTACCTCGACTTTTTGCATATGATGTGTTATGACTATCACGGTACATGGGACGGGGTAGTCGGGGCCAACGCTCCGCTCCGAGGCACCAATGAGGAAGACGTATTGAGCTTGGTAAGCAAAATCACCATTCACAACATAGTGCCAACCCCTTCATTATTTCCTATTATATCTTATATACGAGAATCAAAGGCAGCTAAAAGCCACATTATCTAAAAATGCGTTAACTATGGCGCCATCTAGTTTCAGTTAGGTCACATTTAAGCATATTCATTTTATCATAAAATGTAGCTAAACTCCTATTAAGTTGAGGTTTAAAATCGAAATGACATCACAGACAGCTGAATGCCAAATATAGGTAATATAGGTAGGTATGATAGACTTTTAGTACTTAGTAATATAGAATATATTATTTTATATGAGTTCCTTGAAAAATTGGATTAAAAATGGAAGTGCATTAGGTACTGCAGTTGCGATATATAGTTTTATCTGTCGTTTCAGGAATACACAATCAAGTACATGCTGGCTCACGGAGTGAGTCCTTATAAAATGGTATTAGGACTTCCAATGTATGGCCGTACCTTCATATTGGAGAATCCTGGTGTTAAGAAAATCCTATTTGGAGTAACAGCTGTTAAGTCGGCTGGCTTCCCCGGACCATTCACTAAGGAGGCTGGTTTTATGGGATATAATGAGGCAGGTATTATAGTCATGCGTCCTCAGTTTAAAATAGACTCATATATTTAATTCGCGTCCATGCAAGGATTATTCTAGTAAAACACAACAATTAATTGTCAGTATTTTTGTTTTATTTTATGGCGGCCTATGGAGCAGATGGGTCTCCTATATGTAAAAAGAACACCGCCGCCCATGAACAAGCGCGCCACCGTGCGCACTTTGGTTGTGTTGCCGGATTTTTACGCTGCTTAAGCGACACTTTTAACGACCTCCGATATCCTCACTTGCTCTGCGAAAATTTTAGTGATATATGTGATGTTGTAGAGTATTCAATTAATTTTGAATTTAATCTTTGTAGATATGTAAGGAGATCACAAATCAATCCGAATGGACTCATCATTGGCATGAGCAGACTGCGACCCCGTATCTCAGAGACGGCGGCCGCGTCATCTCATACGACAACGCAAGATCCATTGCCATTAAAGTGAAGTAAGAATTTACTCTTGGCTTTTAAAAATAATTTATCCTCATGTTTTTGTTACTAATAATTCATACACTGATATATCTCTAATTGAAAATTAAAAAAAAAGTATTAAATGAAAATGTTATAAAAAAGTTGTATTCGATATTTTTTAATATTAAATTACACTTAATTAACTAAAATGAATGCGACAACGCATAATGTTTGATATGCTTTTAAAATTCTCACCTGGCTACAGGAAATGCGTAGTTCTAGATTTGTGCAAGAACATATTTCCCCTTCTAGATTAGCAATAGACTATGGTCTTGGTGGATTAATGGTTTGGAGTATAGACACTGATGACTTCGGCGGAAGATGTGAAAGCGATAAAAATCCTTACATTGACTTCACGGAGAGATACAACAAGATTGTAGACGAGCCTATATTACAGAAGGCTTTGAAGACTCTTAAACTACCTGATGGTAAGAATACATTTTCCAGCTCTAAAAAGATTTCGCCGAGTTGTTTCTTTATCCTATATTGTAATATAGAATTATTATTTAAATGGTCAAACGACAATTTATTTTAACAATCCAAAACTGAAACTATTCGATAAAGATACATTTGATTTACTGATTTATATGTAGTTTTAAAATAATGATTAAGATACAGCGAGAAATTAACACTAAACCCTATTTTATTATTTATAGCAAACCGAATAGAAAATCTCAGCAGACGTACAGCATACGCCGTATCAAATGGACGCCTATACCTGCGTCTTCCGGAAGCCAAGTACTCCAATTACAACTTAATGAGAACAATTAACGAAGCAACTCATATAGCTTTGGAAGAGAAGAGAATTCTCGATGAAATACAGTTGGTGAATAAAATTAATGAAATTGGCGATGAACCGGGATCTGCCGCCGCGATATCTAGTAGTTTTGTGGCCATGCTCCTATGTCTTACATTCCATGTTTAGTATGATTTAATGAATTATCATAAGAAAACGTAGTTTCACAACGGGATATGAAACGAATATGTTTCACCGTCTTTCACATTAATAGATTTCACCAACTGTTATATAAACTTGTAAACTTTTGCCAATATTAAGACACTGCCAAAAATGTATTTTTTTTTATAAGTATAGCGGACAACGGAGCAGATGGGTCTCCTATATGGAAAGGGAACCCACCGCTCATGAACTACTGCGCCAGAAGCCGCGCATTGGTTATGTTGCCAGATTTTTACGCCACTTAAGCGGCATTTGAAGGACCTCCGATATCTTCACTAACTCTGAGGAACACAGTACAAGTACCGTTTCACGCTGACTATTTTGTGAGTGTAGTATCACTTCGGACAAGTCAGCCCTAGTTAGTAATTAGTGCGTCAGCATAACTTCAGCATGGCTCTCCCACGGGTGAGTTATAGTATTTAGTATGTATGTCACATTATTTTTTTATATAAAAAACTTGTTTCAGGGTGTTTATAGTGTGTTACCGAAATGTTTCGACTGATTTTTATGTGTAAATGAAATTTAGTCCTAAAGTATTCACTTGTCCCCTATAAATTTTTTATCTCGAGAGTGGGCGAAACTTTTAAATACAACTAGTGCTTTTGTAAATTAATTGATTTTCAATCGACATCCAATTTGTAGAATTAAGTTATGGTTTATGGTTTTTTAAGTTGTACATATTGTTTAGAAAGGGTGACTTGACTGCTGATAATACTCTGTTACGAACATTTCTGCAATCGAAGTATGGCAATATTTTTGTAAACAACTAGGGTATACTGAGTGTACATTACACTCTCTGATATATACGGAGTGTAATATACACTCCATATATATATATGTATATGGAATGTGTGTGTATATATATATATCCTAGTGAGAATGTTCAATTAAGAAAAAGGAATATTATTAGTTTATTCAAGGGCAAGCTCTCCCGCCCGCCCATACTGTCCGCGTTAAATTGTCAGGACCGTATGTTCACACAGCAAGTACCCATCTCCAAATAAGGGAATTATTATTTTTATTTGTAACAATTCTCTAATACTTCTTACCACTGCCATTAATTAATACTATTGAAAAAATTTCTAAATTAGATAAATATGTGATAATTATATATTATATTTTGATTAAATACAACATTTTCTATAAAGGGTTTTAATTAAATAGATACATACCTATAAATGTCCCAGTCATCTGGTCAAATCCGCTATTTAGTTGCATGACTAAAGTAGAACTAGTCAAGTTGTTGAATGTAACGTTCAACGTCTTGACTGATCGTCATTGAGTATAGTCGTTGAATGAGATATAAGGTCGACATATATTTAGGTTACGTAAGGTATAATTAAATCCCTGCTGTCACACTATTTTATTACGAAAAGATTATTTTAAGGAAAGTTTATCAAAAAAATATTAACACAGTGCTATCTGTTTGACGCCATATTTGTTTTGGTGACTACTAACGTCGAAGTGGGGAAAAAATGAACTAAATTACAAGCACTTGGCTGATTTTACGTCAGCTCTGTTCAAAGGGCTATACTACAAACCGCTAACTAGTTGGACGTTGAGTGACGTTTGTTCAGTCAACGTTCGGCCTAGTCATTCGATCAAATAGCAGACCCAACCAGATGACTGCGACATATACATACTTTAAAGGCGTTAATTGATAAATTAGGCGATGATTGGCGAAATCAATTACAGACATAATTAACATTTACCATTAGTATTTTTAACCTAAGTTTATGGCGTTTAAATAATGATTTAAGTTATCATAATATTTAATTTGAACTCAGTTATAAACGATTCAACATCATCATCATCAGCCCATTCAAGTCCACTGCTGGACATAGGCCTTCCCCAAAGACCGTTGCGATCTTGAGCGAACTGGATCCAGCGGTTGCCCGCGACAAAGTCCATAGGTCCATACCTAATACCATAGTGTATGGATAGGTAATGTGATATAGGTATCTACATATGTGATAAATTATATATTTCATTTTTATCAAATAAAAGATTTTCTATAGAAGATTTTCATAGATACTACCAAAATGCAATTAAAGTTTGATTAGTTAGCTTCCTGAAGGTATTTCTAAACAAATACGACTTGGAGACTTTCAAAAATTGCGTACCTATAGCATTGCACCGTTGAAAACCGGCAACCTAGCCTCAACTTTACAAGGTAAAGGGTTTATGTTTAGGGTTTTTTTGTTTATATAAAAAAATCTTGATCTGTCGGATAGAGAACAAAGTTTTCATAGAATCACTCGACAGTAAAACAATCTCAAATTATTAAAATTATTTATTGCCAAAAAAAAACTTATGTAGGTATATAATCATTTTTAAACAATCCATTTAATGAAGTATACTTTGTTTATAAAGGAATAAATTAAATATAATAAGGATAATTTATTTACAAATCTTCATAAGGCGAACCACATCGGACATTGTAGAAATGATCGCAAACCTGAAAAAATAAATAAAAATAAATGGTTTTAAGTTCAGCTAGGTTTCATTAATTGAATTTAATGTAGGAAATAGGAATCAATATAATGCAATAAAAAAGATTATTAGAACATTATGCTAAAAACTACTTTATATAAATCGGAGCAGAGGAGTCTCCGATATGGTAAGAGGGAACCGCCGTTAGAAGTACCTACTGTTTGAAGTACAACAACAATTCATGCTGAGTATTCATGGGTTCGTGGTATCACTTCGGAGGAGTCGACATAATTAGTGTGTGCGCATGTGCTACAGCATGGCTCTCCAATTGGTGCGACAGTATTAAGACACTCGTTCGGCCACTATCAAGCCCTTCTAGAGACCGAATAAATTATAATTTATAAATGTCCGGACCGGGAGTCGTACCCGATACCTCTCGCTTCATGTTAGACTTATTAAACCACTTAGCTTCGAGGCTATTAAAGCTATTTTAGAATAGAAACAGTACACGCCTCGGACAAGATACAGTCGTATACGATAAGTCTAAGATTCTTAACTGCAATTAATTATTGTACTAATAATTTTAATAATAACAAATTCAAAATGATATTACCTGAAACTGTTCATTGAATAGGGTCCCGTTTGTACAAAGCTCTGTGCTCACTAGCCTATGGCGCCAGCAAAAGTGGTAAACCTGTAATATCAAGCATTTAAACAAATTAATCGCCATCATCAGCCCATCAAGTGAACTGCTGGACATAGGCCTCCCCCAAAGACGGCCACCTATTGTGGAATGTAGCGTGGTTGTCTATGGGCGGCGGTCTCTTATCATATAGAAGACACACCTGCTCCATTGTCCGCTATACCATAAAAAGTACCTGACACCCAGCCTGCACATCTGCATAGTAGCCGCGTTGGTGTCCAGCGCAGCTGAACTCTGTTGGTGGTGGCTTCTCAAACACGGGGTGTAGGGGGGGAGAATGAGCCAAATGGAGTATATGGTAGTAGTCTTGAGGTACTTGTGATAGGGCTGCTGTAACGCCTGAAAAGTAAATGTTTTACGCTGAGTGTTCTATGGGCCCGTGATATCACTTCGGACGAGCCGGCCCAATTAGTGCATCATCAGCATGGCTCTCCCACGCCTGTCCTAAAAGGCGGAAGGTGAACCGAAATATAGCCCAGCGATGATTATTTATACCACGCTTACTCTTCCCTTTTATTAATGATAATTAAAGCTAAAAAAACAATTTCTAATAGCTGTCGAAATTCTAACTAGAATCTAGGCTAACGTTTCCTACCCTGTGTGTTAACAATTTAATTCAAAATTAAAAAACAAATATTTAAAATATTCATGAACTGAATTGGCATATTTGATTTTATTTATGTTTTCTCTCTACTATCTTAAAAATAAAATTTGTAAATAAATCCAAATATATGAACGTCGTGCATGTTTAAATCACCAATATTTATAACATTGAATTTATAATAATTTGTACTCACCAAGAAAAAATAATGCAATAGTTTTCAACATATTTAAAAAAACTTTAATACGAGGCGCGCACGCGTTGTAATCTTATTAATAAATGACTTGTAAGTATTGCTTTTAATTTAGAAGGTGATAGTACAGATATGGGAGAATGGATGGCTTTAAGCAACCTTCAGAACTTCAATAATTTTGTCATTACGTTTAAAGTGGCTATTCATGAAAACTCAGCACCTTCTATGGAATTTTTCACGATGAATGTTCTGAGAAGCTGTTTGGATTTATACCTGCAGCTGAATTTCATCATTGAACATCGAGGCAGAGTGGAAAGTTTCATCCGTATCACCTCGATTTTTGTCGTACCACAACGGAACGCTTTTAAGGCATATTGTTCCATATTCAGCTGCAGAGGTATTTCCAAACCAATACGACTTGGGGGCTAGACCATAGGCGGAGAATCGCTTTTATATTATTAGGTGAGCCTTCTGCTCGTTTGCCACAGTTAATATTTTAAAAAAATCCAGGAAATAATTCTTAATTTAATAGAAACGATATGATATAATTACTGGAATAATTATATCATATATATATTAAAAATAGTTCCCATTAGTATAACACCAGCCATAGGATCTCTAGTATCATTTTTCGCGACCCGAAGGCTGTTTCACTTGCTGCCCGACCTTCTATGTCATCTAATACTGCCCACTGACCATTTATGATATGTATTATGATTATACCACGGCCGTGCTTTATATAATTAAAATACTGGACAGTAAATTAAAATAATTTAGAGAAAAATAATTTAATGAGGTATGTAAAGATAAATTAAAAAGTAACGTAATGATTGAAATATGGTATAGATATATTTCTTGCCTAAGATTTTTTGTATGGTATAGCGGACAAGTCACAGCGCATTGGTTGTGTTACCGACTTTTTACACCACTTAAGCGGCATTTTTAATGGCCGCCGATATCCTCTATCACTCAGGGAAACACATTAGAAGGACCGTTTCAAATACAACTACCATATAACGCTGAGCATTCTGAGAGTCCGTGGTAATACTTCGGACGAGCCGGTCCAATTAGTGCGTTATCTTATGCTTGCATAGCCTGGCCACTGTCGAGCCCTTCCAGAGACCGGATAAATTCATTATCCGGAACGGGATTCGAACCCGATCCTTCTCCGTCGTAAATGGCGAGCAGCATGTCTGGAAAATTATTACCTACAGCAATATATAATTACTTTTTGAACACGAATTTTTCTGAAAAATTTACAAAGGTGTACAAATTAAGTCCAATTGCGATGATTCCTTTTCGGGATATTAAGTGTCTTTAATGTTATATTTATTGACCTCAAAACAAAGCACATTCTAATTTCAAGTTGTCTGTGTAAGTTCGAAATTTGAAATTTATTTGACCTCAATCAATCAATTTACTTAATGGAATGTGGGGTCGCCATTTAACTCTATCATACATTATGATAAAACATTATGGACACAAGATAATAATTATATTTATTTTATCTATTACAAAATTATATTTTTAAAAATATTGTATTGTTGTTTTTATCAATACATTTTTTATTATTATTACATTTATTATTTAAATTAACTATATACATTTATTTGTTCTACTCAAAGTTGAAAACAATTGAGAGCTTGAACTTCTCAATGCTATAGAACACCTCTAGCAACAGCCACCGCTTCACTCTGCTCTGAAATATTGGGGTATAATAAGGTTGAATCGTAATAAAAGCTGTCAGGACCGTATATCATACAGCGATTGCTCATTCCAAAAAAAGCGGAAGCTGCACTCTTTACCTACTCGGGCAGTCTGCCAAAGACCATGGGGCCCATAATATAAACCAACCCCTCAGATTTTGTCAAGTTATGTTTGGCAATTACCTAATTAACAATTAACTAATTGATCCCGCCATTTGACACTATACAAATAAAGATGCGATAACCGAAAAACATAAAAATCTATCCATCAAAGGCCGGCAACACGGCTCAGCAAGGTCTGGGAGTGTCTATGGGTGGAGGACCGCTTATCCTAGATGAGACTCTGGCTCGTTTGCCTTCGTTTCATGAAAAAACTGCAATATAACTTTTTTCTACAAAATTACCAATATTCAGAGTATGTAATAAATTTCTAACAAATAATTAAGGAACCAATATTGCTGTTATGTAGATGTAACTTAATATTATAATTATATATTATAAGATAGTTAAAGACGCATCTGACCAGCGATTATTAAGTTTAATCTAAACCCTTTTCTTGGACTTGGTTATTATTAGGGTTAAATTATGTTAATTTAGGGTGTTGCCATGGTTATCAAATGTTTTTAACTTAGAAATGGTGAATTATGGTTCTGCTTTGTTGTAATATAACTTTGTTTTTTATTTTTCATATGCAAAGTCACTAGCTCTAACTTGGTCATCCCCTGGGAGAGCCATGCTTAAGCATATGCTGACGCACTAATTTGGCCGGCTCATCCGAAGTGATACCACGGGCACACAGAATACTCAGCGTGAGACAGTGCTTGTTTCGTAAAGTGAGTGAGGACAACGGAGGCCCTTAAAAGTGCCGCTTAAGCGGCGTTAAAACCCGGCAACCAACGGTGGCGCGGTTGTCCATGGGCGGCGGTGTTCTCTTACCATATAGAAGACCCATCTGCTCCGTTGTCCGCAATAGAATAAATAATAAGAATTCTATCTAATCAAGTCCCGTATAGTGATCAGCATCGCTTGACAGCATAAACAAACGAGTACTATTAATCATTTGAAATCTATAACTGTTATCTCGAATAAACTGTATGTTATCATTTTAATGACAAGCACTGTCATTTCAATGCAAATGTACCTGAAGGCTTAACCATTACGAACCACTTCCCGCCTCAGCCTTCGTGCTTATTTTCTATGAGCGACCAGAGAGCAGAACCAGTCACTTTTATTATGTCTTTTATAGTATCTCACATTTCAAACAAAATTATATGGCCAATAATTTCATCGAATGTTATAAAATTAATTTATGACCCGTGGGTGAAGCATGCATAAGCGGTCGCACTAATTGGGTCGGCTCGTCTGAAGTGATACCAAGGGCTCACAGAATACTCAGCGTGAAACGGTACTTGTACTGTTTCGTTGAGCGAGTGAGGATATCGGAGGTCCTTATAAGTCACTTAATTGGCGTAAACAGTCGGCAAAACAACCTATGCGCCGACTGTGGCGCGGTTGTCCATGCGCGGCGGTGTTCTTAAACCTTATAGGAAACCCACCTGCTCCGTTGTTCGCTATACAAAAATATGAGAAATTAAAATCTGCTGATTTAACTGCTAATTTTTTAATTGAACGGGCTTGTCCGAAGTGATACCAGGGACTCACAGAATACTCAGTGTGAAATGGTAATTGTACTTGAAACGGTACTTCTACTGTATTTCGCTGAGTTAGTGAGGATATCGCAACCGCCGGCAACACAATCATGCGCGGAATGTGGCGCAGTTGTTCATGGGCGGCGGTGCTCCCTAGCCATATAGAAGACCCATCTGCTGCGTTGATATCTATAAAAAAAAATATTTTTGGTAACTTAACCATCTCTGTGTGGGTAACGATGAGTTAACTTTAGAAGCGAAGCAATATCATTGCGGTTTGTATGCTAATATATTGCATGAAATATTTTCAAATGCCAATTTGAAGATCATCATTGATAAAAGGACACTTAATATATCGAAGATTTAAAGATAGCTACGTAGATCTTTAAAAATTCGACAAAACAGTCGCACTCAGACTCTCAGTTGCCATATTAACAAAACAATTTCATACCGAGCCATGAAATTATCTTCTATTTATAAAGAACTTGACCCCAACCCTGAGGTCAACAGAAAATAAATTTATTAATAAACAGGTTTTATATTTCTTCACTTAAGAAAGGCCAGACTATTCGATTTTGCATTCTCTTATCGAATCTTATCATAGATGTTCATTGATTTTGGTTTGGTACAATCGTATCTTTATTACTGAAATGTTTTTAAAGTTTAATCAAATTCAATGAAATTTAGGTTTAGCAATATAACTTTAGTGTTTTACATTTAAAGAATTAACAGAAGTTTATTCTATGAAGTTCATTAATCTTTCTAAAAAAATCTGGTTAGCATTAATACCTATAAGGAAACGTGATAAAAAAACGATAAAAAATGTTGTAAAAATTTATATTAATTTTACATCAAATGTAATATTGATGGTAATACTTATCTTTAAGTCCATATTGTCCTTGGAGTTCTAACTTTTTGGAGTTTTAACTACTATTTTCTGTTACCGTATTAATTATTAGTTATATTAATTAATAAATATGCATTTTAACAAAAAAATTATGAACCATATTTCCTATTTAATGTTACCTATTATTATATTGTAATCAGTTTCGGTTATTACATAAGAATATTTCAATGTCGTGATATATTGAATTTATGATAATTCTAATTAGTTTATATTTATGTTTATAGATCACAATTATTGAGACAACTTTATCTACAAATAGCTATTTAATGATAACAAAAATAGATTTTATTTAAGTAAATACAATAACGTTTATCTAAGTAAATTTTGACGAACCGACAACCGATGGTGAAGAAAGGTTCTCGAGTGGCGACCGCGTACCGGAAAACGCAGAGTGGGACGTCCCGCCACGCGGTGAAAAGACGATCTCACGAAGTTCGCGGGTACCCGCTGAATCCAGATCGCTCAAGATCGCAACAGATGGGCGTCTTTGGGGGAGGCCTATGTCCAGCAGTGGACTTGAATAGGCTGATGATGAAGTAAATTTTATAATATGAACGGCCATAAATAGGTTAAATACCATTTACCATTATTATTAGATTACGCAGTTATAAGGATAAGAATTTTAATTTGTAGGTAAATTATTATTTTTTTAATGTTAATTCTCATTAATCTTTCTCCATATCTAACTCTTTCTTGTCCTCACGCATGACGTCCCAATAAGATGGGGGTTGATCAACACTGGCGCTTTCAGCGATATTATCTGATTTCAACATTATTTCAACTGGTATAGTTAGCTGGAAATTGATATGTGGCATCGGCAGCTCGACGTCTATAAGAACGGCATAATTCCTTTCTATTAGTCCACACGCATTGATTGTCAAAGCATCTTCTGGTGCTTTGATATCAGTAATCATTTGTTGACTTTTCCCGTTTTCAATAGTTCCAGATTTTGAATCCGTACCGTCGAGAGTTTTGTCAAACGTTATGTGATTTCGAAGCTTTTTTGACTTGATCAATTCTACTAATTTAGTTTCCACCGATCTAACTGTAACATGACTGTTATTGGTTAATTCATATTCAAACTGAATCGTATAACCAGCTCCGACTATTGCTGATAATATCGTCGCTTTTAGGTTTATAAAAGACTCTGTACTCGAAAATAGTTGAAATAGTGTCTTCCTTTCCCCAAAAGTCATCGTATCTCGGTATAACGTTGGTCTAATATCAGATAATACTTTTATATCTTTTCTGAATCGTTTCGTAAATGAGAAAAATGCAGTTTTCTCAAATTTAATTGAAATGAAATATTCCACTTTGTACCTCAAGGTATGGTTGTTTTTTTTTCGAAATATATCAACAGAGGGCGGTGTGTATTTTGGTAATTCAAATTGGAATGGCACTGTGTAAAACTCCGGCTTCAAAATACCATCGCCAATAATTAATTTATCTAGAATAACCTGTTCTTGATTCACGTATCTCTCCTTATTATATGTAATTTTATTTTTGTTCTTTTTTGACCTCTTCTTCATACGAAGTGTGCCAATACCTTTTAATGACAACGTAATTCGTTTGAAAGAGGTTTCTTCATCCACAGAGTATTTTATTTCTCCAGTTACCATACTGCCCGTGAAAAAAACACCATTTCGCGGCGACTTAAGGTTTATTTCACAATGTATCCCCATGTTCACTTATTTCACAACATTATCACCATGGGGCAAGAAAGTCAAATTTCTATTTATAAAAGATTACTTAAAACTTCAAACTGTATTCGTACATAAACTAATTACACAACTCACTGTATGGTGTATTTTATAATTTTTATTTTTATCAATAAAAATAAGATAACGGAATAGCAGTGACGACTAAGCACGCGTCTGATAGATACTAAGGTTTAAAATGTTTATACATTTAGCTAATAGAAAATCATAAGGAAATCTTTTCATGCAATTGTAGTTTAACCGAATTTATTATTAATAAAAATTACTGAAATACAATATTTGGGATCCATTAAAATAAGTGTGTACCTATTAAGACAATAACTCCAGTTTTTTACGGTACTCTTTTTTCTTCTTTCTACTCTTTCTTCTTTTTCCTGATTATAGGAGATTTATTTGTGACTATGTCTGAGTCTGAGTCTGAGTCTCGAGTTAGATATATAACCGCAAATAAATACCACGTAATATTGAATATTTTGATTGAATTGGTGGAAGGTAGGTACGTAGTCAATGTTCAAAATAGTGCAATATGATTTGCTATTTCAAGGTCATATGTAGGTCGTAGCGATGAAATTTGGATTGGTCTTTTGAAACTGGCAAAAATGCTGTTAATGCCGTCTTACCATTCATTTAAGAATACTTCTGAATTTTATGTTATATGAAAGACCAATTTATAATTTAAATACTACAATTTAATAATTAATTTTAAAAAGTAAGTTATATTGGTTTACTATTTTTGTAATTATGAACTAACGAATTATAAACATTTCAAAAAGACTTTTGGTTTACACTAATAATTAATCCATGCGCTATCTTTGCTAAGTTTACAAGTGTATATCATGTTTTTCAGCGAGGAATGTATTCTTAGTGGCCTGTGGACCATAGAGAATAGAGATTTCATAATTACGAGGGTTGGCTATGGGAATCGTGACGAAGTAAAATTTCGTTATTTTAATTTCCGTTTTGCCGGCGCAGCGACAACACTGTTTCTTCACCGTTTTAATTTTTTTCTTTCATAAAGTCAGTATTTCATACTGTTAATTTTCTTCAAATCCTTGTTAATAATCGTTTACAATGTCACATTTAAAATTGAATATAATTGCCACGGTTTGTGAAAATATGGGTATCGGTTATGAAGGGACTCTTCCGTGGGATATAAAGTAAGTTTACTGTAATTACTATTCTTATCATTAAACTATTGAATTGTTTAAAAAAAGTAAAATTAAGCACAAAAAGTATTTATTTTGCAAAATCCTTCTTTAAAAATATACTTATTTGATATAGTTTAAATTTAGCAGATTGTCGCATAAATTTTTAATTTGATTAGAAAGAACAAGAAAACTTATACATTATCCCAAAACTTAATTGTTTTTTATTTATTAAATTGTTTTAGTAAAATGTAGGTAGGTAGTCACATTTTCAATTCACATAATAAAGTGTCATGCTATTAATATGGACACGTAATATTCTGTTTAATATGTAATAATTAACAAATTATAATATTTAATAATATAATTAATAAAAATATTATTTTACATTACAGAGATCCTGATGAACACTTCACCAATATCACATCAAACACTGAGGATTCAACGAAAAGAAATGCTGTCATCATGGGCCGTATCACATGGGATAGTATTCGGCTTCAAGATAGACCATTGCAACACCGATTGAACATTGTGCTTACTAGAAATATTGCTAAGTTCCAAAAGAAGGTAAGTTTTTTTGGTCCAAAACCATTTTAAATTATAACATGGCCGGACAATATTTCCGTCTTTCATTAATTATAAGAATTGTTTTAGCTACAATTGTAAGTTTTCTTTGACTTAATTTTTAATTAATAGTATATTTGCAGATAGCTCTCGGTGTGCATGCATTTAACTGTTTCGAAGCAGCCATGTATTTTCTAGAAACACGTAAAGACGTCGAACGTACTTTTGTTATTGGCGGTGGACAAGTTTTTAAAGTAAGTGTTTTGTTTCAATGTGAAACGGTACTGCCTGCTGCAGTAGGTATTAATATTAAATGAATAGTAGGTACATAGCTATTTGTGTTGAGAACGTTAATCTACCTGAATTTTTTTCTTATAAAACAGTATTCAATCAACAAAAAATAACGTTTCTGGTTTGATTTTGGGAACAAATTTTTTACTAGGTAAAATATTCGATAAATTTAATTTTTTTCGATTCATTGACGTTAGTATATAATTATATCAAGAATAATTATTATTTACCTCCATATAGATACCATTACATTCTGTAACTCCTATAAGAAACAATACAGTATATGGAAGTAGATAAACAGTTTTGACGTGGCCAGCCATTAGTGGCATATACCCGTAGATACACTTAGCCGATGTGATTATGCTTAAGACTGTTTCTTCGTTTCAGTTGGGGTTAGACCATATAAATTGTGACAGGTTATATTTAACATACATAGTAAAAGAATATGATTGTGACACATATTTTCCCGACTACGATCCTGATTCATTCCGGGAAGACCTTGAAGAGCATGCAAATGGTGAAGTGGCGACCGAAAGAGGAATTGAATATTTTACAAAAGCTTTTAAAAAAGTTTTTTAAAACGTTCAAGTAACATTTTAGATTTATCAGAAAAGCTTTTAAAAGGTTGTGAAAAAATTATAGGAAAGTTTTGATATGATAGGCTAATAATAACAATTATTTAAAAAGTTATGAAAAAAAATTTCCTTCTCAAAGTTTTTTTATGAGGTAGACATTAGAAAATATTTTTGAAAGGTTTCTTTAGAGTTATATTATTATTAAATTTATATGATAGTTTAAAAAATGTTTTCAAAAGGTTGTGAAAAAAGTTTACCTACTCAGTTTTTAGTAAGAAATAGAAATTAAGAAATATTTTTGAAAGGTTTTTTAGAGTTATATTATTATTACATTTATATGATACGTTTTAGATATGTTTTTAAAAGGTTGTGAAAATAGTTTTAGCAAAGATTTTATATTACAAGTTTTAAGCAGAGTTTATTACAAGTATTTTTAAATATAGTTCTCGATAAAGTTATAGTAAAAATTGGTTTAGAAATTGTCGTTGTTTTATTTTATGTGATAAATACAAGTTGACGCGTCATAAATACATGGTTTTCTACATACATTATACGACTAAATATGTAGGAAGAAATAATAATTTGTTTATCTTTCGGGTTGCAATAATTATTTCAACTTTTTCAAACGATAACAAAACAGGGTGTAATCAAGTTGTTTTATTTTTAACTACATGGCTCTCACCCGTGGGACATACATACTAGAGCATATGCTGACGTACTTATTGTCCCGGTTCGTCCGAAGTGATACCACGGACTCACAGAATATTCAACGGGATATGGTAGTTGTAGCTGTAACGGTGCTTCTACTATCTTTGGCTTAGTGAGTGAGGATGCTCTTAAAAATACCGCTTAATCGACGCATCAATCGGATAAAATTTTCTCAGTGCGTCCACTGTATCGGCAGCGTACGAATTAACGATGCCAGTTCATTCGGGTTTTTGGTAATGATTCCAATCGAAATCAAGATTACAACGGGCCTTACAAGTCGCAGCAACTGTCGCAACAACCTCTGATATCCTAACTCACTAAGCGAAATACAGTAGAAGCACCGTTTCAAGTACAAATACCATTGCACGCTGAGTATTCTGTGAGCCCGTGGTATCACTTCGGCCGAGACGGCACCATTTGTGCCTCAGTATATGCTTTATGCTCTCCCATGGGTTAGATTGTATTATTATTATTTCGTTAAAGTCAAGATGCCTACATCCCAATATCTTTTGGTTGGTCTTTATCTTTTGGTTTAATTTTATCAAAAAAATGCAAATTAATATAATTAACAATAAATTTTTTGGAAAGTTGACATTTTCCAAACTTTTTAAATTAAATTTAACCAATAATATTGATATAATTCTAAAATGCACAATTGCTAATATTTTTATTAATTAAAGATTGACATCGGTTTATTTTCACATTATTTTGCTTGTATGTTAACGAGGGCGAATAAAAAGGATTGTGGAATTAAATCATTTATTCCTTATATTTAAACTATTAGAGTAACACAGAAGAAACTACAACTGACTAGAGCCTTGAATAACTGACTTCATCCCTGGGGGCTTTAGTTTCGGCAAGCTAAAATTAAAAAAAAGTTACCATCGATTTTCATGGAATTTTACATAATTATGTTTTTTATATAGAAACGGGGGCAAACGAGCAGAAGGCTCACCTAGGGTAAGCGGTACTTCGCCCAAGGACATCCCTAGTTTTTGCAGAACGGCGGTTGCGATACCGGCCTTTAAGGAAAGTGTACGCTCTTTTTTGAAGGTCCCCAAATCGTATTAGTATGGAGTTGTTGCTTTTCAAAAGTACATAAAAAATTGATTTGACTTAAAGTATCTTCAGTTAATTTAATTAAAAGAATATATAAAAATAACAAGTTTTTATAATAATTAAGGAAAAATATCAACAGAATACTAACCGAGTGTATATTATCTTTCTCGGCGAAGAAGGATGCACGAAATCGCGTTGTCGCTCCCAAGCCAAGTACTTCTGCTGCATGCGCTGTCTGCGACGATCCACATAACTTATCTGACGAGCGTATAAAATTCACAATTACGATTATTATTTCTATGACATCATCATCATTTCAGCAGTAGGACGTCCACTGCTGGACATAGGCCTCCCCTTCGAACTTCCGGGCATACCTGTCGGAGGTGACCTGCATCCAGCGTCTTCCATCAACCTTCATAAGGTCGTCTATCCACCTTATGGGTGGACGTCCCACGCTGCACTTGCCGGTCCGTGGTCTCCACTCTAAAACTTTTCGGCCCCATCGGCCATCTGCTCTACGTGCAATGTAGCCTGCCCATTGCCACTGTAGCTTGCTAATTCGACGGGCTATGTCGGTGACTTTAGTTCGTCTACGGATCTCGTCATTTCTGATTCGATCGCGTAGAGAAACTCCGAGTATTACCCTTTCCATAGCTCGCTGAGCGACCCGGAGCTTTGAGATGAGGCTGATGTTGAGAGACCACGTTTACGCACCGTAAGGTCATCACTGGTAACACACACTGGTTAAAGACCTTCGTCTTGAGGCACTGAGGTTTGTCAGACCAAAATAACTATTTCTTAAAAAAATTCATTATTCTATTTTACCAATCATCATACTCAGTAAAGTAAATAAATTTTATATATAATGCGAAAAGCTTTTACAATAGGATCCCAGAAAACGTTCAAAATCTCTCTGTAAATAAATAAAAAAAGCTGTTGACGTTTGTGTAATAAATAATATGGTGTTATTGATTTTGTAAATGATGTCATGCCTTGGAAATAAGGTGTTCATGCTATACATTTTCAGAGATATTTTTTTATATTTTAAATATCTCACAAAAACAAAAAATTACATCCACTGAGGTTATTTCGCCGGTTCTTCTCAGTGAGCTTAGCTTAGAACCGGTTGTAGACTGACTTTGACGTCCAACGAGTTGCATTTTGTATTTATGTTGAATAAAAATATTTCATTTCATTTAAAATTAATATTTATTAATAAAAAAAATATTTTAATCATCTGTTATAGTTTCTTAACAATCAAATCTAATCTCAGTTAAAGTGCGTTTTTTACTGACCCCGTCAACCACAATATATCCGAAGTTGACCGTATGCAAGTTAATTATAAATCACTTAATTAATTACTTTAAAAAGTATTTAAAACTGAAAAAATATGTTTTTTTGCTTATACCTCATTTTCTTATTCCCATATATGTATTTAAAAGTAATGCTAAGCAAATTGAAAGAAAAGTAAAAAAATTCTCACCACACAACTAGCAGGTATCCAGATGAACGCTGTGCCTAGAACAACAACTCCAACAATGTTATCCCGAAGGAAACCCAAAACGTTGTTAATATTAATATCTTCTATTATATCCCAAAAACGTTCCACCACGTCTTGGATCGTCTTCTCACACACACCCTGGAAATAAAACACATACAGGCCATTCAATACGGAATATTTTGTTTTCAAAATAGATTTTAAAAAATTAGTGGCATGCTATAAAAAATTCCTATTTGTGGAAATTTATAAAGGTGGTAAAAGCCATATACATAAAGTGTTATGGCAAAGGTTTCATTGTGCTAAACGAGTATTACTTGATAATCTAAAAAAGCTATTCTATGACAATTTAAATCTATTTTTTTTTTGATCAGTGTTTAATATAATTTCACCACATAAATATATAATGAGAAGTCCTTTACTGACCTTATTGCAAAATCCTTGAATACAAGGTGTACCGTCCGGTAAGATGTCATTATGGGCTACGGGGAAGCACGTCTTGTTCAGACTCTTGCGACAGCAACGCTTACATGCGTCAGCGACTAAAGCAAGAAATATATACAGATTAGTTAAATTTTCCTATAAGGAAGTTCTATGATAGTAACTTAATTTAAAAAATTGTATATCGGAGGCCTTTAAAGGTGGCCTTTTTGTTATGAACACAATGGCAAAAGAGCATGAGGCTCATCTAGGATAAACGGTTGTCCGCCCATGGACGCTCCCAGCCCTTGCATCTGCATACCATCGAGTTCAATGTATTGAACGTAAGCAAATGCCTCTACCCGGCAACGCATCCTCCGCTCTGCAAGGGCTGGGGGTGTCCATGGACGAAGGACAGCTCACCTTAGGTGAGCTTCCTGCTCGTTTGCCACCAGTGGTGTAAAAAACATAAATGATTTATTAAGTTCGTACCGATATCACACATGCAGCTGTGCATGCCCTGTGTTTCGCAGTAAGGCACGCACGTGCCATTACGACAGCGGCCTCTTTCCAAGCACTCGTGTTCGTCCGCTATCGCCGGCGCCTGCGCACATACACACCTACTATTACTGAACCGTCCAATCTACTACGCGTCATTTAAAAAGATCTTATCAATGTCAAAGCCAAATATCTGAATACTCAGCGTGAAACGGTACTTGTACTGAGGCTATCGTACCGCTTAAGCAACGTAAAAAGCCGCAAGACAACTAATGCGCGGACTGTGGCGCGGTTGTTCATTGTCGACGGTGTTCTTTTACTAATCATATAGGATATCACTTTCAGCGAAACAGTAGAAGCACCGTTTCAAGTATAACTATCATTACACGATGAGTATTCTGTGAGCACGTGGTATCAC
>DWCF01001148.1:0-33584 GCA_018230265.1 Delias oraia
ACACTAATCGCAAGTATAGACTATGTTAGCGTAATTCAACGCGCGTACGATTTCCTAGAAAGCGAACATTACAAACAATTTCTTGAAACGCGCCGATTTGTTTCGCGCAATGAACACGGTCTGTGTAACCTTGACAGTGGTGGCGCATGCGCATACCATACACACTTTTACTTCAATTCACAGCTGACAAGACAAACTTCGTACCGCCAATAGAATATATTATAAATAAAATTCATTTTTTTTATAATAAAGTCTAAGTTCTAAGGTATGGTTTATCAGCTTGAGTCTTTAGCATTGCATGTATTTTTTTTATGGACACGCTTGCACTAGCAGGAGCCTCACCTAGGATAAGCCACCTACGCTCATGGACACGCCTAGTTTTTGCTTCAAAAAGCGCGACCCGGCGAGTAGAAACTAGTGCTTTTAATAGGTAGTGGACCGCTTATCCTAGCGTCTCCTGCTTTACCAATTATCTTATTTTGATAACTTCATTAAGTAATACCACGGGCTAACAGAATACTCATCGTGAAATGGTAGTTGTACTTGTAACGGTGCTTCTACTGTGTTTCCCTGAGTGAAGATATCGAAGGCCCTTAAAAATGCCGCATTAAGTTGAGTAAAAATCTGGCAATGCGCGGACTGTGACGCGGTTGGAAATGGACGGCGGTGTTCTCTTAACATATAATAGACCCATCTGCTCCGTTCTCCGATATTTCATTTAAAAATCATTAAACTTTCTTATGTATACGTTGTTATATATAGAGGTTGCTTCCCGATTTTTATTTTTAAAAAAAATTGGCAGTGATTTTTGGAATTTTTCATTAAATCTTTAGACATTTATAAATCTGGTTGGTCTTTTCTATGGCTATGCTCTCAACCACAAAATGTTCCTATTCTGATAGGTTTTTCTAAGATGTGAAGTGAACTTTAATAAATATCAATAGTCATATAGGTAATTTCAAAACTTGCAAGACTGGGAGCAAGACTGGGAGCGCAATAGCAAGACCAAGATCAATACCAGGTGTATTGGCGAAAAACCAAGACTGGCAAGTCGTGCATTTGGGCAGCATTAATTCTGATGTATGGGCTAAATTGCAAATTTCCATTAAAATCAGTAGTTTGTGCGTAAAAGACTAACAAACAACCATCCATACAAAACTTTTGCGTTTATATAATTATGCGATGGCAGAAATATAAGTTTGCATATCAAGTTTAAGTAATAGGAATAAAGCTCAAAGCTCAGCGGAATTCGTGAGAACCTTTTGTTGTCGTGTTAGGAAATCAACACATGTATTATTGCTTCACAAGAAACATTTATTTATGTAACTCCTGCCAAGTTTTGGAGACTCGTGGCTTCGGGTTAAGTCTACCATGAAGCGGGAGGTATCGGGTTCGAATCCCGGTCCCGACAATTACAAATTATAGTTTAATTTATAATTTATTCGGTTTCTGAAAGGGCTTGACAGTGGCCGGGTGTATTAATACTGTCATATCCGTGGAAGAGCCATACTGAAGCATATGTGGATGCAGTAATAGGGCGGGCTTGTTCAAAGTGATACCACGGGCTCACAGAATACTCAGCGTTAAATGGCACTTGTACTTAAAACGGCGCTTCTACTGTGTTTCGCTAAGTGAGTGAGGATATCGCCCTTTAGAATGCCGCTTAAGTGGCGTATAAAGCCGGCAGTCATTCTTCGACTTGCTAATATGAGGCGTTGTTGGTCTTCGTCTTGTATAAATGCAAGACCAAGACTAATTTTGGGTGACACTAGTTTCACTGAGTGAAATTATTGAATTGTGACGTGGTTATCCATGGGCGGAGGGAATCACTTATCAAATTGATATATTAATCCCTTAGCTGCGTACACCGGGACCCTATATCGGAAACACTGTCTTACTTGTATGGGCTCAGCGGTTTCCACGCTGTCGATCCTAATATGAACAGACTTATGTTTGTTCATTTTTAGTAACGAATACTCTAAGTATCTTTGAAACTGGTATTAATATCGTAAAATTATTTATTTAAAATTTACCAACACAAAATAAACAAAAAAATTTAAAAATTTGGATACACAAAATGTGACAGACGCCATGCTGATACGGATTTTTTGTTAAAATTGTAAAATTATTAAAAAAGTATTACTGAAGGGATTGTTAATTTAAATAATAAAGTTTCACCCGTGGTATAGACATACTGAAGCATATGCGGACGCTCTATTTGGGCCGGCTTGTCAGATGTGATGCTACGGACTCACAGAATACGCAGCGTGAAATGGTACTAGTACTGTGTTTCGCAGAGTGAGTGAGGATATTGGAGGTCCTTAGAAGTGCCGCTTATGCGGCGTAAAAAGTCGGCAACACAACTAAAGACTGTATTGCGGCGCGGTAGGTGATGGGCGGCGGTGTTCCTTTATCATGTAGCAGACCCACCTGCTCCATTGTCCGCTATAGATTTAAAAAATCTATTTTAAGAGAAACATTTGTGTTATTTTAAATTACGATCCGTAAGAATATTTTTGTTGCTACGGTTTTAAAATAAAAACCAAAACCAAATGGGGTTTTTTTAGAACCCGGTGCGTGGTGTAACTGTAAAGTGGTAGTCAGATGTGTTAGGTGTAATGTGACGAACTACTTCTGATAAAATCTCCCTCAATGCGACCAGGGGGCGATGCTATCATGAACAAATCGGTTTAATTTCTCTATTAACGTCTTATCTTCTTGGTTAATTTAATACGAATGCCGTGTTTTTGCCGTATGCCTTCTCTATGCTAAAAGATCACTGCTAAAAGATCACAGCCGCGCCGTCTAATTGTGCCGGCAACGTATCCGTGGTTCTCCAATAGCTGTAGCTGTAAGGCAGAAGACCTTTATCCTACTTATCCTCTTACCCGTTTGTCACTGTTTTTATAATAAAACATATTCAAAGGTCTCCGATATCCTCACTCATTCAGCAAAAAACAATACAGGTACTGGTATTCTGTCAGCTCTGGTATCACTTCGAACGAGCCGACCCAATTTGTACGTCAGCATATGCTTCAGCATGGTTCTCCTACGGTTGTGACAGTCAAGACACTCGCCCGGCCACTGTCAAGCCCTTCCAAAGTCCAAGTAATTTGTTTTTTCCTCGGGCCGCGATTCGAACCCAAAATCTCTCGCTTCGTGGTTCACTTATAAAACTATTTAGCTACGAGGCTATCAAATATTTGTAACTCCCTTACTATTGCATTGTCATTTTTATTCTAATGCTGAAACAAACTATTTGTCTAGTATTTGATCTTTTCGTTGTGTTGCCGGATTTTTTAAGCGACACTTTTAAGGTCCTCCGATATCCTCACTCTGCGAAACACAATACAAGTACCGTTTCACCCTGAGTATTCTGTGAGCCCGTGGTATCACATCGGACGAGCCGGCCCCATTAATGCGGCAGCATATGCTTAATTCATCCTCCTCCAACCTTTTCCATTCATGTCTGTTGAGAGACACCCTATTCCACATCACTCCCACCACCTGTGTTATCCAACCAATCCACAAATCATCAAGTTACGCCTTTTGTGGGAATAATTCTGTGATAGCTATTTGCAGAGGTATTTCCATACCAATACGACTTGGGGACCTTCAAGCGTAAAAGGCCGGCTACATATGCGCCCAGGGGCTGGAGGTATCCGAGGGCGGAGGATAGCTTACTTTAGATGAGATTTCTGTTCAATTGCCACCGATTTTAAAAAAATTATCACCCAGAGATGGGATGGAGTAGGCATATATAATATATATTTTGCGTACTGAAAGAAATTTGCTGCATTCTCCATCTTTTCAATTTCCTTAAAGTCTATAAAGTCTTCAGGGGATACTAGGACTCCACAGAGCACACTTTCTCAATGGCTTTCGTTACGGAAGGGTGATTAACCACACCCTAACGAGGGGAGATGTAATCATGTAGTGATTATAATAATAAATTGTGTTAAATTGTGAATTTACAAATGCCACTAATTGAAGAGTTTTTATATGTACGATAGATTGCTTCATTAATTTATGTTATCTGATAATTTTAAACTGGCATTTCTTAGTGTTTTGTCTCGTTTTTACAACAACAATAACAGGTAAGAGAGAGAGTGATGGCATGTTTAATGTATTTTTACGGAAACGGTGGCAAACGAACAGGAGACACATCTAGGATAAGCGGTCTTCCGCCCTCGGACACCTCCAGCCCTTTTTGCCGCATAGGCAGCCGGCCTTTAAGGGGTAGATGCGTTTGAAGGTCCCCAAGCCGGCTTTGGAAATATCTCTGCAGGTAGTTACCACAGATTGGTACCCACTTGCCTAACTTGTCTTATACTTGGTAATATTGACTTTACTTGTCTTTTTTATATAAAAATAGTGGCAAAAGCTCAACTACAATAAAAAGCCCTCCGCCCATGGACACCTATATCCCTTGCAGAGCCGATCTTCAAGGCACGCTCTTTTTTATGAAAGGTCTATCTGTGGAAAATAATTCCAGACAGTAAGCTCAGCACTGATTCGTTTTGGATTTCGAAAGTCGTTAAATACAACGTTGGTCCCGATAACAATTGTACTCAATCAAAGTTCTTCTAAGAACCGCAGAAGTAAATGCTACTCCGTGGGCAATACACTTGTAGTATCATATTCCTCGCACGAATAAATTACTAAGCCAGGAGTGATAAAATTTAATATAATTTACACCCCAACGCGGTCGCTCCTACGGGATTTGATATTATATTATTAGGGTGTGCCTGTAGGAGGTCTGCTTAAGTTATAAGAATTAATAACGTCAATTGTTTAACCATATCAAAATACAATATATAATTATATATCTCTTTAGTATGTATAGCTGGCAGGTAAAGCAATGTTTGTTTTTATTCTAGCGGATAATGGAGCAGGTGGGTCTCCTATATGGTAAGAGAACACCGCCGCCCATCACCAATCGCGCAACAGTCCACGCATTGGTTGTGTTGCCGGCTTTTTGCATCGCTTAAGCGGCACTTTTAAAGACCTCCGATATTCTCACTCACTATGACACAGTACAAATACCGTTTCACTTCATCGAATCTCTTCATCACTTCGGACGCGCTCGTCCAATTAGTGCGTCAGCATATGCTTCAGCATGGCTCTCCCGGATGCGGCAGTCTTAAGACACTAGCCTGGCCTCTTTCAAGCCCTTTCAGAGACTGAATAAATTATAAATTAAATTATAATGTCGGAAATTAAGCAAGCGCGGACTGTAACGCGGTTGGTGACGGGCGGCGGTGTTCCCAATCAATCCAATGAAGAATCTAATGCGACAAAGTGTTGAAATCGCTCGTTATAATGAACAACTCCTGAGGGAACACGCCCTTCCAGTGAAATAAATTGATTTAGGCATTGTTATTTCTATCGTGATTGGTGAGTTTCATATTTCTACACCTAAATTAATTTAACACAAAGCTGGAGGAATCCAGTGAGAATTTATCTTATTTATGATTAGTGTTGCCCAAATTCAAGGCTTTGCTTAGTCTTGGTCTTGTAGTAATACACCTGGTAAAAATCTTGGTCTTGGTATTGCGCTCCCAGTCTTGCTCTTGGTTTCGCAGCAAAAGTCTTGCAAGTCTTGAAATTACCTATTAGACTATAAAGTTTCTTAGATTCGTAGAAAAACCTATCAGGATGGGAACATTTTGATCTTGAATTAGCATAGCCATAATAATTACCAACCAGATTTATAAACGTCCAAAGATTTAATGAGAAATCCCAAAAATCATGCCAAAAAAAATAGCTGCATGACGCGCGACTCTCGCAGGCTTAGTCTTGTCCTTGCTCAAGTCTTACACGGTCAGTCTTGGTCTTGCTAAAATTAGGCATCTTCTGGTCTTGCATTTGGGCAACACTACTTATCATTACGAAGAAAATTATACAATTAATAAATTAGAATTTCTTCGTTAAAAAAAATGGAAACGTTGGCAAACTCACGTGAGGCAAATCTAGGACAAACTTATGCGTGTGCGTTCCCGGCCTTTAATTAATAGAAACACTCTTATTGAAGGCACCCAAGTTGTATTGGTTTGGAAATAGGTTTGCTGGCAGCTGAATCCACAGAGGGGTGGTGCGCGGTACGAAATGCTTAAAACATTCAGTTGTGGAAAGACCAACATTGAGGTGATACGACTGAATCTTTGTTCTAATACAAAGTTTTATTCGTAATTGAAATTGGCAGTACTTGTGAGTGAGTGAGGATATCGGAGGCTATCATAAAGAGATACTATATTCAGTGACAATGTATACATTTTTTATATTATATGGTAAGAGATCAGCGTCATGGACAATCCACGCTTAGATTGTGTTGCCCGCGTTTGCGTCTCTTAAGCGGCATTTTAAGGGGCTTCGGATACCCTCATTCAGTCAGTGAAAAATAGTAGAAGTACTGTTTTAAAAACGACTAGCATTCCACGCTGAGTATTCTGTGAATCCATGGTATCACTTCAGACGAGCCGGCACAATTAATGCGTTGGCATTCGTTGCGGCATGGCTCTCCCACGTGTAAAACGATATCCTCTTAAAGTTAAGAAGAGGATTCTATTGACAAGTTTTAAAGAAATATTAATATAAATTACATTTGTTGTAGTGTAAAGCAAAACAGGAAATACTATCTGAATAAAATGACATTTTGACTTATTTCTATTCCAATATCGGAAATGATATTTTAATAGTTTCTTTGCGTTGGTAACCGGACGCCATGTTGCATCGGCGTGACGCCGCCGTGACAGCTGTCAAACGGAACGCGCACATTCGAATTTAGAATGTCAGAATCAAATTCGCACTCTCAAAGGCGGCGTTCGTCGTGCGGTCGTTTTCGTTACATTGATTCATCTTCCTTTCAGTATTCGATAGTTACTAACAGTATTGTTACTAAAAATTCAATAATGGAAGCCAAGGTCTAAAGAATAACCCAAAAAATCCTTAGTAGCGAAAACTAATCCTTAAAATCCTTAAAAAGGCCATTAATTCCACCCAAGGTATAAAAATTACCTAGAAAGGATCAGATGGTATGTGTTAAAACTATCATGGCTGATAAAAATCCATGCGAATCCGGGGTGAGCTACTAGTGTACACAACAAGAATGTTTTCACGTCGTATCGCCCTAATTGAGTGATTAAAGCTGCAATATAAAAAGCCGTTGTTAATTCTATTTCAGCATCACAAACAAATCGGTTTCCGCTGAACAATCAGCGATCGGAGCGGGCAAAAAGACAAACAAATGTTTTGTTATTGAGAGCCAATTTGTACGCTTTAACGAGTAATTGCACGACAATGTAGATTAGGGCTGGCGCTTTGCTAAACTCGAGAGAATATTTATTTTTTTATGGTATAGTGGCCAACAGCATCACCAATCACCAACCTCTCCACAGTCTTCGGGTCTGTTACCGGCTTTTTACGCCACATAAGCGGCATTTTTAAAGGACACCAATATTCTTACACACTCAGCGAAACACAGTAGCAGTACCGTTTCAAGTACAATTATCATTTCTCGCTGAATATTCTGTGAATTCGTGGTATCACTTCGGACGAGCCGGCCCAATTAGAACGTCAGCATATGCTTCAGCATGGCTTCCTACATATAAGCCCATCCAGAGACTGCAAATTATATTTTTCCTATAACCATTCTTACCAGATACTATTATATTACGTAGGGACTGCTTTTAGGAACTAATATATGCCAAGATACTAATATATGACCAAGACCAAGATTGCCTGATTTTAGCAAGACCAAGACTGACCGTGTAAGACTTGAGCAAGAACGAGACTAAGCCTGTAAGACTCGCGCGTCTTGTAGCAATTTTTTTTTGGCAGTGATTTTTGGAATTTCTCATTAAATCTTTAGACATATTTTATAAATCTGGTTGGTCTTTACTATGGCTATACTAATTCAAGCTCAAAATGTTCCTATTCTGATAGGTTTTTCTAAGATCGGAAATAAACTTTAAATAAATATCAATAGTCTTATAGATAACTTTAAGACTTGCAAGACTCTTACTACTAGACCGAGACCAAGACTGGGGGCGCAATACCAAGACCAAGACCAATACTAGGTGTATTGGCGCCAGACCAAGACTAAGCTAAGTCTTGCATTTGGGCAACACGACACTAATAACTGACATACCCAAAATGCCTTAAAGATAGAGTTTTTCTCAAATGTTTCAGACATTAATTTAATTAAGGATGAGGACAGCCCTGAAGCTTCATAACAATTACAAGTGATGCAGATATTTTAAGCACTAGACACAATAGCTAAGGAACACAATCTTAACCTTGGCTAAGCGACGATACTTTGTAATGAGAAATGCCAACATGATTCCATCATCATCATTTTTAACCATTTTTCAAACCAGGGTGTTATCTGTTCCACATATTTTATGGCATAACTAGCAACCCATGCGAGTGTATATGCTAGCGCATTAATTGGACCAGCGCGTCCGTAATACCACGAGCTCACAGAATACTCAGCGGAAATGATAGTTCGCTCGTGTTTCGTTGAGTGAGTGAAGATATCGGGAAAAAATGCTGCTTAATTAGCGTAAAAAGCCGGCAACACAACTAACACACGGACTGTGGCGCGGTTGTTGATGGGCGGCGGTGTTCTCTTACCATGTAGGAAACCTGCTCTGTTGTCCGCTTTACCATAAAAAGAATCAAACATGTAATATATAGTAATTTGTTTCGTTGAGTGAATGAGGATATCAGAGGACCTTGAAATTATGCCGTTCAAACGGCAAGCAACACAGCAAGCTTAGATAATGGCGCGGTTGGCCATGGGCAACGGTGTTCTCTTACCATATAGGAGACCCGCCTGCTCCGTGTTCCGATATACCATTAAAAACATTGAAAAAGTATCTTTAAGTATTTAGTTTATGCACTATAAGCTTGAATATGCATAAGTTGGTCACATTAGTTTAAATTAAAACAAGTGAGGCCGTATTAATTTGCATTCCGCGTGACCGTCTGTGGCAGCGTCTAGTCGACTCATCATTATGAACGGTTCGTTCAGTCCAAGTTAAAGGATTACGGTTGCACATGGGCGGCAGTTATGTCTATGAAGACAATGTCAGAAAACGAAAGTTTTAATATGAAGTCCTTTCTTAAAGATACACACTATACAGTTCCATTTTTTTAAATTTATTTAACGGCATGGTTCCAATGGTTACTTTTTTAAAATTCTTTTTGTATTAATTCAGCCGTGGAAGAGCATATGCTTCAATGCTGACGCACTAATGGGGCCGACTCACCTGAAGGGATACCACGGGCTCACAGAATACTCAGCGTAAAACGGTACTTCTACTGTGTTTCACAGAGTGAGTGAGGATATCGCTGACGCTTAAAAATGCCGTTTAAGTGACTTAAAATTCCGACAACACAACCGTTGCGTGGACTGTGGCGCGGCGATGTTCTCTCATCATTTAGAAAACCCACCTGCTCCGTTGTCCGCTATAAAATAAAAAAATATAATTATGGTTTAAGTAAGAGTTCGATTTATGGATTTCTTTGATTTTTTTGATGACGAGCTTACGACTGATATATCATTAGATTTTTAATTTTTTACTTAGACTATCGATAAAATTATGGTTCTTTTGTTTTAAAGAAATTATAAAACCGTACCAAATCTTGAATTTTTATTTTTAAAGATTCCGCGACATCTTTTGACTCCGACGGCTCACAAGCCATTAACGAGTCTGGCCGGATGGTCTGAGTCTCACACCTATTTAGACTTCCTTTCGCCGTCTGCTCGCCTGGTACTCTCGCGTAGGACCAGCATCATCTAGTTCTAGACACATTAATCTTAATCTGTCTGTCTGGAGGTCTGGATTGGAGCAAAATTCTACCCTTACGTACTTGGTATAATATCTCTATTTAAAATATAAATAGGAAGTCTGTGTTTGAGACGTTGTATGCAGTAACTTTGCAGCTGTGGACGAGCCATGCTGAAGCATATGCTACGCACCGATTGGGCAGGCTCCACCGAAGTGATACCACGGGCTTACAGAAAACTCAAGTGAAATGATACTTGTTTCGCTGAGTGAGTGATGATATCGGTGGCCCTTGAAATGAACGTTAAAATCGGCAATACAGCAAGCACAGACTAAGACCGTATGGTCCATGGGCGGCGGTGTTATCTTACCATTTAAGAGACCCACCTGATCCGTTGTCCGCTATGACATAAAAATAATAATAAACAGATTATTTGTATACATATATCTACAATAAAACCAGCAAGTATAGTAGTATGTAATGAGTTTCATTTTAACTGTAATGGTTGTAAAATAAAAATAAAATTGTGGTGCCCTAAATGAGAAACATTTAAAGCTTTTTTATTTTCTAACGTTTTATTACAATAAACTCTTATTAAATTACAGAAATTAGAAAGGAACTGAGAATTCAAAAAGTTAAAAAACAGAAGACATACTACACAAAATAAGAAATCTGATAGAACTTATTGAAATAAATATTATATCGAGGAAATATTTGATTGTTTTTTTGATGGGAGTAGGCTTCAAAACTACTGGTAGGATTTGAAAAATTCTTTCACCGTTAGATGGCTATACTATTTTCAGTGACTATAGGCTATATCATATTTTCAAAAAAAATTGATATCCTTACTAAAACGTCAAAAGTGCAACCGACGGTGTAGAAAAATTACCTTAAAATTACTTACATCGTATTCGCTGCGCATATCATTGATTATAGTACAAAATAATAGACTAGGATTTTGTACAGCATATGATTATGTATAAAAAATATTATGACAGCATATGTTTAACTGTTATAGTTACGTCATATTATTTTAAAACCAATGCCATTTTTCGTTTTAATTTACAAATCAAGAACAGCCTCTATCCAAACCAAATGCTTTGTTTGGACTCTTTAGTGGATGGTTTACGTGAAGTTTGCACAAAATCGGTCGAGCGGTTTTTCATTTATTACATTTTTTGTAACAAATGAATTCAATATGGCGGATCATTTTGCTTAAAGGGATTTTGCTGTCAAATTGAAACTTTTTCTCAGTAGCTAAGCACGGGTTGGTAAATGTATGTGCGGATTCGTACCGTTAGTGTATCGCTAAATTACAATTGCGCTCATCTCGATCGATTCACCTGCGTTGCTAGGCAACGGGGAGGGCGCCACCCGACACCGGCGCGTAATTTGAAATTCGAACCGCACCGATAATGCCTCTGTTGCCAGCCGCGCGCGCCAAATTATCTCCAACTTCCGAAGGGACGTTAAAAATAAACGCGACCTTTAATTGGTGTACTAATTGCAAATGGCGGGATTTTAAGTTTATTAATTAAAAGTTTTACAAAGCTCTCATAATGTCTTTGTTTTTTGTTCGGCCGTCAATCTTGCTAAGAAACGAGAATCGTAACAATTCAGCTAATTTTGATCTTGAAATATTTGGATTTTCAAACATTTTTTTTTGTTATAGCGGACAATGGAGCAGGCGGGTTTCCTTTGTGGTGATAGTACACCATCGTACACGGACAATCACGTCATAGCCCGTGCTTGCTGTTACGGGCTTTTTACGCCGCTTAAGCAGTATTTTAAAGGGCCTCCGATGTCCTTACTCACTCAGCTAAACATATTAGAAATACCATTTCACGCTGAGTAATATGTGAGCCCGTGGTATCACTGCGGACGTGCCGGCCCAATTAATGCGTTAGCATATGCTTCGGCATGGCTCTCCCACGGGTAAGTACATACAGTGAAACCCAGTGCAAATATTTCAGTCGATTAGTTTAGTACGCAGTTGTAAAACAATATCTATTAACGCACAATATATTATGTATTTTACCTCATGCAAATTGAAAACAGCCAGTCCAATTGAGCATTAATGTAGATCAGGTGCGTAGAGTAAGAGAACGATAGAGATTATCACTTTAATTAGTGATTCAATTAAATCGATTTCATATTAATGCGGCTTGAGGGCTTTCAAAAAAGGAGTATACCTCACTGAAAGGCCGGTAATGCACCCGAAGCCCTACAAGGGATGCCCATGGGCGGAGGACCGCTTACTCAAGTTGAGCCTCCTGCTCGTTTGTCACTGTTTCCATAAAAAAACTGGTATGTAGAGGCTAGAGTTAGGTTGACTATGTATTTCTCAATATGGTTTTATGGGTTATGGGTTTATGGTTTGAATGCCTAGAACTGGAGCCGGTGGTCTACTGGCTGGTGGCGTGAGATTTTAAGTCGTGTATTGCATTGTGGAATGCCGAGTCCCGCATATCCTCTCGCTGAAAGCAGTGGCTCTGTAGGCGAGGTGGTCTGCGCGGGCAGTGTGTCAAATGAGCAGCTGTCGCGGGCCGCCATTTGTCACAGTGGCGCGGCACAATTATGTTTTAATTGCTCGCTGCACCATTGCACTCAATTAGCGCCTCCGTCATCAGCCATATTCCTGCTCATGCTAGCTACTGCTCTTCTGTGGGGATTCACTTTGGTCGCACTACGGTCGCACTGTGGAATCGCTATGGTATCATAAGGCGGGTGTTACCATGGCATTACAAGTTCGAGTTCACTATGATCGATCGCGCAATGGTCTCATTATGGTTTCACTATGATTCACTAGGGTCCCACTATGGTCTCGCTGAGGTCAACTCTTTTGCAGTAACAACTGTATATAAGCTCAAAATACATATTTCAAAATATTTATTATAAGAGTAATTATGAACTGCTGTGTATAATTATTGGACTGAATAAGCGGTCCTCGCCCATGGACACCCCTAGCCCTTGCAAGGCCGCGGGTGGGTTGCATGCCTTTAAGGAGTATGTAACGAAATTGAAACGAGACTTGTAATTATGACAGAATTATATCTAACATACCTACAAGATACAATGAATGTACGACACGTAATTTGTAGATTATATCATTGAATGAATGATTTAATTCCCTGATTCATTCTTTTAGAGATAAAATTCCGGATAAGACTGAAGGAAATATTAAGATTAATGATATACGCCATTACTATTATAATAAACTTGATTACTTGAAACAATGAAGTCTGTCCCTCTTACACTTATGTAAATCTGCCAATGCAAAAAGGAGACAGACTTTAAGACAAATTTTTAGAAAAGTTTAAAAAAAGATAAAATAATGCCTCGTAGCTAAGTGATCTTATAAGCCTATTACGACACGAGAGATATACGGGTTTGATCCCCGGTCGGAATAACAAAATTTTATTAGATCATTGACAATTTATTCAGATTTTGGAAGGACTTAACAGTTAACAGTGGCTGGTTGAGTGTCTTAACACTGTTATACTCGTAGCAGAGACATGTTAATGCAGTGATTGGGCCGGCTCGTCCATAGTGGTACAAGAGGCTAACAGAATACTCAGTGCAAAGCAGTAGGTATTACGAAGGCCCATGAAACTCAAGCGGTGTAAAAATAATATAATATGATATAAGAATATAATATATATGAATCGCGCTTGTCCATGGGCGACGATAATGTTATAGAGAATTCATAATTGAATACTCAGCGTGAAACGGTACTTGAAATACCATTAAAGCAGCGTAAAAACCCGGCAACACAACTAATACGCGGACTGTGGCGCGGTCGGTGATGTTCGGTGGTGTTATCTTGTCATATAGGACACCCACCTACTCCGTTGTCAACAATACCATAAAAATCTCTTTATACAATAAATATAAATTAATAATATAAATATTTGGTGATAATTCCGTCTTATCGTTCATTGATATGTGTACTGTTGTCGGCCATCAACGCCAAACCGGCTATACAAAGCTATTCAAAGAAAAACTAAGGTTAAATCTTTAGTTTTAAATTGTATTTGTGAGAAAAATGTTCGATTTTAAATACTTAAGTGTGCAACATTTACAGGGATTCAAAAATTATAAGGTTTGTGACATTTTATTGTGTAATTTATGATTGCTTTTTTATGCTATACTTCTCTAAAGTTGGACATCACCGCCGCCCATTGACAACTATGCCATAATACTGTGTAGTCAACATTTCAAGGGCCGCATATCTTCACTTAGCGCAACACGCTAGAAGAACCGTATCACGCTGAGTATTCTATGAGCCCGTGGCATTACTTCGGACGAGGCGGCCAAAATAGTGCGTCAGCATGGTTCTTCCATGTGTGTGACACTATTAATACACTCGCTCGACCACTTTCAAGCTCTTCCAGAGACGGAATAAATTAAATTATAATTGTCCAGACCGGGATTCGAACCCTATACCTCTCGCTTCATGGTAGATTTTAAAAACCAATTAGCTACGAGGCTTTCCAATGTTTAGAAGCGGGTCATTGTCTATAACTTTTATTAATTCTTTTCTTCCACTATTACATTTTCAAAAAAGTTAGGGATCGAGACCAATAATTCAATAACCCAATGTATGAAAAAGTAATAAAAAATTAATATTAAATAAAAAAAATACTTTATTTGTATACTTTGTTTATAATATTATCTCCTCTACTGATAACATGGAAATCAGGCCAAACTTTATCTTGCCATACAATCTGAATGTCTGTATTTCTGGCACAATTTAGCTATTGAAAGCAGGAGTACCTAGTTCGATCCCCGGTATAAATAAAATTTATAATTTATTTGGAAAGGATTGATGGTGGACATAAGACAAGATTGTCTTACTGAAGGAAGAGCTATGTAAACCCACTAATTGTTAATGATACCACGAGTTCGGATATGACAAACTCTGTTGGCGTAAGGCCTTTACAGCTTCTCGCGAAGTTTAGGGCGAGAGGTAGAACCGAGATTAGAGCGTCTCCTGCGAGACAAAAATCTCGGCTGAGGCCATCGCGGAGACATTGACTGCCTGAGTAGCCGGTAGGAAGCTCACTGGGATGAACTTTGCGACATATATCGGCCCTCGTCTCCATTTCCGGCGGAGGTGGTTTTTAGCCCGAACCCTACATAGAACCCTATCATATGATTTCTTTATCCATCCTTCCCAGATATTTGCCGGAATAAACAGAAAGACAGACATTGTAAAAAACTCTATTTTTGTATGTGTATCGTATATATTTAATAACCGCTTTCTACTACTTTTAATATTATAAACAGACATTACAATTTTTTTTGTATAGATTTTATATTGTGACTTTTCAGTACAGTGCAATAGATACCAGTCCTCTCAGCAAATATGTGATGCATCCCACATGGAATACTCTGGTTAAGGTAAACTTCGTATATTTTATTAAAAATCCTTGGGAACGTTAAAAGAGAGTAGACTTATCCCATAAAGGGCTAAGAGTGTCCATGGGCGAAAAACCGCTTATCCTAGGTGAACCTACGTTTCCACCCTTTCCATAAAAAAATGTGGCACTCCGGGACTGTCGCGGCAACGTTATTGCATAGCATTTTTATCATTATAATTATTTATTTTTATTTAGTAATTTTTATTTAATTAAATTTTTTACGTATTTGTCCAATTTCCGAGCAAGTCTCGATCCATGCGAGCTTCGTCAGTCATACCATTTAAGCAAAGGTTTTATTTTCGTTACGGAATCTCTATATTCGCTCGCTGCGCTCAAAGCCCGCGCTCTCAAAGCTAAAAAACAAAAAATTCTATATTATTTATAATCTTATTTTGTGAAAGTTTAGATTGTACCAAGATGGGTGGCACCCAACCTTCTCACCTTCGCTGGTTTCCTCTGCATGCTGCTAAATGTGGTGCTGCTGACAATATATGACTACGACCTAACAGCTTCCGTGCAAGGGTCAGCGGGTATACCCAGCAGTATATTCACCATCTGTGGGGTCTTATTATTTCTGGCTTATCATTTAGGTAAGATATACAAAAAAACATTTAAATTTATCCATACTATATTTTACTATAGTTATTTAAATAGGGGCTTGTCTTTGTTTTTATATGATATAGCGGACAACGTGTGTAGTGCGTCCGCATATGCTTCAGCATGGCTCTCCCACGGGAGCGACAATATTAAGACACTCGCCCGATCACTGTCAAGATCTTCAAGAGACCGAATACATTATATATTTTATTATTATATTTAATATTATCCTATTGAATAAATTATAATTGTCCGAAACGGGGTTCGAACCCGATACCTCTCGCTTCATGGTACACTTTTTAAAACCATTAATCCATCATTATAAAGAGAGTACTGTATCTATTCATATTTGTAATAGGTACTTGGAAAATTCAATTTTATTCTAGACGGTATAGACGGAAAGCAGGCGAGACGAATTGGCGTCTCTGGACCACTGGGGGAAATGTTCGACCACGGGATTGACTCTTACATTGTTTTTCTCATACCATTCAGTCTCTTCTCTATTTTTGGAAGAGATGAGTTTTGTCTTTCAGAATTCAGGTAACTTTTAGCAGATCTAAGTTAAATCCCAAGAAAAATGGCTCGTTTATATTTATTGGTATAGCGGCCAACAGATCTGGTGTTACCTATGGTAATAGATCAAAGCCGCCCATAAACAACCGCTCTACAATCCGTATTTGCTGTGTTGCCGGCTTTTTACGCCACTAACAGCACACATCGTACAAAGTAAGTCCACGTGCTCATAGTAAACCTAGCGTGAAACAGTACTTGTACTGTGTTTCGCTAAGTGAGTGAGAATATCGAAGGCTCTTGAAAAAGCCGCTTAAGCGGCATAAAAAGCCGGCAACACAGCAAGCATGTACTATGGCCCGGTTTGTAATGGGCGGTAGTTCTCTTACCATATAGGGACTCAAATGCTGCATAATTGTTAGCTAAACTATAAAAAATAAAAATTATTCAATTTTTTTTTATTTATTTCACTATAATATTTAGTTTTCCAATACCAATATTATAAGGAAGTTTTTTTGTTTTGTGATGTTTTAGGGCGTAGTCTCTAGATCTACTGAACCGATGTTGAAAATTTCCTCACCAGTAGAACGCTACGTTATTTGGGCGTAACATATAATAAAAAAACACATAAATATAGCAGACCCACCTATTCCGTTGATACTATATAAAAAAACAATACTTTTGAATACAGTGAAGATTTTCTAAGCATTTTATTATTGATTCAGATATGACTTAATATAAGGCTTGAAATTTTATTAGTAAAAATCAGACGCTAAAGGATCAATAGGGTTTTATGGTAACGGTCCGTTGCCCATGGACATTCCTATCCTCAGCTGGGTCGCGGGCATATTGGCGGTCTTTTAGAGATTCGGCTTTAAGTTTTATTCGTTTGAAAACACCTCTACAGTCAGCTAATTCCACAGAGTGTACGCACAACGCCTGAAAAAACTAAAAATTAAATATTATAACCCAATTAATGTTTTTAGAGGTTATTTGGTGATTGTAAGCGTGGTACTGAACTTCTACGTCAGCCATTGGGAGAAATACAACACTGGGACCCTGTATCTTCCGTGGGGATATGATCTCAGTATGTGGGTAAGTACATCATCATCATTTCAGCTGTAGGGCGTCCATTGCTGGACTTACGTTTCCCCTTAATGGGGGTATTTTCCATAATCGCGTTGCACGCTTGGCAGGCGGGTTGGCGATCGTAGTTAGGTTTTGTAGGCTGCCCGCCCTCCGATCTCATCATTTCAGCCGTAGGATTTCCACTGTTGGACATAGGCCTCCTCTTCGGATCTCCATGCAAACCTAGGGAGCCTGTTATTAATAGAGTTTTTCATGATGGACGTATTTGCCATGATCACCACGCTTGGCAGGCGGGCGCCGGCCCGCCCTCCGGTTTGTGCCTCAGTCGCCTCTTACGATACCCACGGAATGGGAAAGCACAATTCTATGCCGGCATTATTAAGTATATATTAATTATTAACTAAGTATAAAATTATATTGTATTAAATAATAACTAATTAGTCAAAGACAAGCTAAAAGCCGGTAACAGAACCAATGCGCGGATGTGGCGCGGTTGTACCAACTAATATAGTTTCAACTAGAGGGACGATTTAAGTAAAAGTCAAAGAAACTAGCTAACTGGGTTTAATAGTCTATCATGAAGTTTAATTAAATTATAATTTAATTTATTCGGGTATCGAAAGGGCTCGACAGTAGCCGGGCGAGTGTCTTAATATTGTCGCACCCGTGAGAGAACCATGCTGAAGCATATGCTCATGCATATGCTTACGCATTGCATACGCTATGTACCATTTAAACAGCCTAATAAATTGGCTACACAACCAAATCACGGACTGTGGCGCGGATGTCCACGGGTGGCCGTGTTCTCTTTATACAAGAGACCCAGCTCCATTGTCCGCTATATCATAAAAAAATGATAAATACCCCACAGATTTGCAGCTTAATGTTCATCGTAGCAGGAGCCAAGGGTCCAGAAATTTACAAGAACTTCTACGTCTACGATCATATTACATTCGTTCAAGCTCTTGAGGTAGCCATACATACAACTGGACTTTTCACGACTCTGCCCGTGGCGATTTATAATGTAATTTTGTAAGTCTTCTTTTATGGTATCGCGGACAACGGAGAAGGTGGATCTCCTATGGTAAGTGAACATAGCCGCCCATGTACCGTCCACAATCCGCGCTTGCTGTGTTGCCGGCTTTCTACGCCGCCTAAGCGGCATTTTTAAGGGTCGTATATACTCACTTACCGAAACAAAATACAAATATCGTTTCACGCTGAGAATTCTGTGAGCCTGTGGTATCACTTCGGGCGAGCCAGCCCATTTAGTGCGTCAGCATATGTTATAAAATTACTCTCAAAAGATGCGACAGTATTAAGACACTTGACCGGCCACTGTCAAGCCCTTCCAGAGACCGAATAAATTCAAATTTATAATGGTCCAGACCAGGATTCGAACCTAATACCTCTCACTTCGTGGTAGACCTATTAAACCTCTTAGCTACGAGTATTTAATAAATTTGTTTCTAGGTCTTATAGGAATCGTACGGGTAAAATGTATTCTTTATTAGATGCACTAAGACCAGTCTGGTCCATACTGGTAATGCTGACCCTGATGTCGTCATGGGCGGTTGTGTCACCGACTGATATAATGCTTCGTGATTTGCGAGCGTTTTTGCTGCTCTTTGGAACTTTATTCAGCATTATTACGGTAAGAATCAGGAAATGAGAGTTAGCTAAGCGAAATCTGTATGAAGTGCTTTGGAATTACTCGGGCGAGTGTCTTCACGTTGTCGCACGCGTGGGAGAGCCAAATGACGCACAAATTGTACCGGCTTGTTCGAAATGTAACGCAGACTTACAAAACTTCAGCGTGAAACAGTGCTGAGTGTGTGAGGATATCGGAGGCTCGGGTATAAATACCGCTCTAGTAAGAAGCCGGCAACACAACCAAAGCGTGGTGTATGGCGTGTTTATACCGGCCGTAATTTCTTTCCAGAGAGGAGACCCGCAGGCTCGGTTTCCCGTTTTTCCATAAGAACTCATCAAAACCTTATTTCTCATCTTAATGAAGGTAGCTGTGAAAATTGTAATATCTAGCCGCATTTAATTTTTAACTCATTAAACCTTTTCAGAGCCGGCTTATCGTCGCCGAAATGAGTAAACAGCAATGCGACACAATTTCTTGGATAAACATACCCCTCTCTTTTGGTGTTGGGCTAGGATTGTGTTTACCTCAGTACGAGTTGGCTGTTCTGTATGGACTAACAGTGTTTGCTATGAGCGCCCATCTCCATTATGCTGTCTGTGTGGTAAGGAATATTCTTAACCTGTCTTTTATGCATGGGACAACCATTCCGAAGTATATGCGGACGCACCAATTGGGCCGGCTCGTCCAATACCACGGGCTCACAGAATACTCAGCGTGAAATGATTGTTCTAATTGAAACGGTGATTCTACTATGTTTCGCTGAGTGAGTGAGGTCCTAAAATTCTGCTTAAGTGATGTAAAAAGCCGGCAAAACAACCAAAGCGTGGACTGTGGCGCGGTTGTCCATGGGCGGCGGTGTTCTTTTACCATATGGGAGACCCACCTGCTCCGTTGTCGGCTGTACATAAAAAGAGGTGAAGGTGCGTTGGCGGCTTTTAAAGGATAGGCAGGTACGCTCTTATTACAGCATACTATACAATCCATTCTCTGTCATAGGCACTGGGAACCGAACCGGAAATCCACGGGTACAAGAAATAACCTACACTTAGACACTTTTAAAATCTTTTCAATGAAAACCATGCAGAAAAAATATACCTAGGTACTCCAAATAACACTTGGGAAGGTTTAAAACAGCGTAGGTACCTGTCCATAGAAAGAGTAAAGCACGTGCAGCCTAGCAGAGGCTGTGTCTATGGCAGAGAATTGCTTATCTCTAGGTGAGATACCTGCTCGTTTGCCACCGTTTTCATAAAAAGAAATATTGAAATGCTTTTGGAAACTCCGACGGCTTTTCGGCTTTATAAAGTTTTATCTCAATATGATCATAATAATTTGGTATCGTACGAAATATTGCTAATATATGGTTGTAAAAGTATATTCAAAAGATTTTTTTAAATATTTTCCATATGAAATAGGTACTTAGCGATTTTAAAGATTTTTTATTTTATACTCTTTGGTTATCCATTCAAGTTTAAAGTAAAAGTTTTAGTAAATAATTAAAAATGCGTTCAAATTTTAGAAGATTAATCTTTTCCTTTATGTAATATGTCGAATTGGTTTTATATATGTAGCTACATATTTAAGGTATTATTAAATATTTTTAACACAAAATACTCAGTGATTTTGATTTATTTTTACCTATATATACCTGATATCTCTAGTATATATCTTTTTGGCTAGTTACCAGATCAATTGAAAAAGAATTAGTAAATAATTGAAAATGCGTAATATTAGAAGCTATATTTTTTCTATATTATTGTAATATTTTATATTTACAATCTGTTTGTCTACAGGTGCGACAAATGTGCAGTCACTTCCAAACCCAATGCTTCAAAGTACCCAAAGCGAAGAGAAAGTAATTTTTTTTAATGTAATAAAAAACAAATCTTTCATTTGTAACAACCTGCTTCGCATCCATTCAGCTACAGGTAATAATACGACACCGTAGCGCAATCTAATTCATGAAAATAATATTGTAATTTAATACAGAATAGCAAAAAAAATGAGCAACCACACATCGCCGACTGGTTATTAGAACCGCCTCTTAGACGCGCGGAAACGGGATAGCTAGTGTCCCATTTCGTATCCCAGCTACGTCTTTAAATTACACGTTCTCATAGCCTTGTAGTTACGCGGCACGCGGTCTAAACGTCACAACTTTGTAATAAGGCCAATGTATTTTAAACCGTATTTGTGGGCAGTAAGGTAGAGTTTTCAGTGTAGGTATACGAAGTTATGATATTTTGTAGCCGATGAGAAATTTAGTAATGGGGGGTGCTCTACACAGACACCAGAGTCGGGGTTTAGAATTTCAGTACGACTCGAGATAGCTACGGGACGCTTTGTTTGTCCGATTGTTGTTAATTTTTTACGCTTACGAGATATTTTGTATAGGTGTAACCGGTTTTTTTAATAGTGTGTGATAGTGCGTCGTTTTAGGTAAGTGTGGTGGATTTTGGACATGCGTGGAGCTGGGCATGCGTTTTAATGCATGCGATGGTTTGAGTTTCGTATACGGGAATGCAGACGTTAAGAATCGAGGTAAAATTTTGAAAAATTACGATCATATTTTATTATAGAAGGAAATCTATGGTATGTGGAGTATGGTAGCTTAGTCTTATTAAAAGCACATACTTGGTAGCTTTTGTTGACTTCTATGTCTGTTAATTTTAAAGAAATATCAAAAAATACCTATTATAACCTCAAAACACAAAATAATTTAATGAAAAACCATTTTAATTTATTTATTTTGACTCAACGCGATATTTGCTTGGTTTTATTAAAATATAACTTTTCAATCGGATTAAAATTGTTCCGGTGGCCGTAAAAGCCGGTTTTGATGTTTCGTATCATTAATCTATCATTCTACATAAAACAATATCTTAACTCTATCACACTTTTACTAATATAAATTTCTTGTTGCCTAAACGAGACAGAACACAGATTTTAGCTAAATTTAAGATTCTATTTAGAAACTTGGCCCTTTTTGAAAGAATATCTTAAGTCAAATTCTCTCTTGCTAATGTCCATTTGAGAGAAAATACTGTTTTAACGAGATAGGTATGTATTTAAAAACGTTGGTTATTTTGAATTAATCTATTTACGCTCACTCTCTTGCTAATATGTAATTCTTGTTGCTAAAACGAGACAAAAAAAAACTGATTTTAACAAAGTAGAAATTGGATTGTATTACAATTTCCAATACTATGAAATATTATTCTTATTGTTTAAATAAAATATATAAGTTATTAATACAATATTATTTTTATACAACACAACCGCGCTACCGTCCGCGCATCGGTTGTGTTGCTGACTTTTTACGCCGCTTAAGCAGCACTTTTAAGGGCTTCCGATATCCTCACTAACTCAATAGAAGTGCCGTTACAATTAGAACTACTATTTCACGCTGAGCATTCTGTGAGGCCGTTACTTCGGACGAGCCAGTTCAATTAGAGCGTCAAAATTTGCTTCAGAATGGCATGCCCGTGCTGAAGCAAATTTTGATGGTAAGAGACGTCGCTCATGGAAAACCTTAAACATATAGAGAAAACAGGTGACATTCTTAAGTGACGGAATTTTACTTAGGAAAGTACACTTCATAGCAATGATGTGCTCGCTACTGCGATAAAGCAAAAACTCCAAAAAGAATACTAATTTTTTTTAAATCTTCTTTACGGCTTAGTACTTATTTACAGTGACAGTTATTTCATTAAACTCACTGTATTACAGAAACCAGGTTAGGTTTATATAAAAATGTTCGGAGGGGGTGTTTCGACTGATACCTGCTGCTGCATTTCAGTATCAAACATCGAGGCAGAATACAAATTTTCCAAATCACCTTGATATTTGTCGATCCACCACTGAGCGTTTTTAAGGCATTTTGTGCCGCGCACCACCTCTCTGTGGAATCAGCTGCCAGCAGGGGTAGTTCCAAACCCATACGATGCGGGGATGTTCAAGAAAAGAGCGTGCACATTCCTTAAAGGCCGGCAACGCACTACAGAGTTAGGGTGTCCGTTGGCGGTGGACCGCTTGCCCTAGGTGAGTCTCCTGCTCGTTTGCCACCGTTTCTTCATAACAAAATAAGATTTGATTGTCTGTTTGTTTGTTTGAATTGAATGGGCTTCATTATAGACAAAATTACTCAGGTAAGTTAAAATCACAAAAATAAATTGGATAACATTTCAAATTCAATGAAATCAACTACATAAATGAATCGAACAATAATAAAATCTATTGTAGGTGGTCTATACCGAAGAGAGAGAAAAACACCGTTGCCTGAGTGAAATGTGCGGCAACCGAAATGTTTAACAAATACAACGCTAAGTATTTGAAAAACGTCAGATCGTTAGCGTAAAACAAATTAAAAACACTTTTGTTTTAAACTTTTAAGTGGCAACATTGTCCGCCAGTATACATTTTCGTGTTATTTATATCACTTTTATAATACAGTAGGAAATACCTACTGTATTATAAAAGTGAATAACCTTTCTGAGAGCCTTTTAGCTAAGTGGTTTTATAAGTGTACCATGAAGCGAGCGGTATCGGGTTCGAACTCCGCTCCGGGCAATAATAATCTAAATTATTCAGTCTTAGGAAGGCCTTGCCAGTGGCCGGGCGAGTGTCTTAATACTGTCGCAACCGTGGCCATGCTGAAACATCCTAACGCAGCAATTGGGTCGGCGTCGGAAGTGATACCACGGCTTAACAGAATACTCAGCGTGAAACGGTGCTTGTACTCTTGTAGTGTTTCGCTGAGAGACGGGATATCTTACGCGGCGTAAAAAAACCTGCAATACAACAAATGAGCGGACTGTGGCGCGGTTGTCCACGGACAGCGGTGTTTTTTTAAAAAAGGTCTACTCGTTAGACAGACGGACGTTTAAAAAGTTTCTTATTACGGAGTAGGAAATTCTGAAATTGGTTGTTAATTTCTAGTCTCGGGACTTGTTTGTGAAATAATGACTATTTATTTACTTATATATTTAATGGTATGGCGGACAACGGAGCAGGTGGTTGTCCTACGTGGCAAGAGAACACCGCAGCCCATGGACAACCATTTTTACGTTGAAATTAAAAAGAAACGTGTCTTCAGAAATATAATTTGTGTAGTAACAGAAGCCGACGATTCACCAAGGTGCAGTGCAAAACAAATATTGCTTTAGTGAACCCAGCCAAGACGATTCCGCGAAAGACGAACTTTTAAATTCTTTTTTTATATCATACTAGAAACCAGATGGACTTCATACACCTCCGTGTGTTAAATCACTAAAAATAATTGATATTTTTATTTATTTTTTCCATATTTTATAACACTGATAATATTTTTATAGTTTTGAAGAGATTAAATAAATTTTAAGCTAAAAAAAGCAATTTTTTAACGCCTTAGCCATTTATATGGGTAGATTAAAAAAAATTATACGTAAATTAAAATAGAAATTTTCCTATCAATTTGTATGCCACTAATACTGCCGCTTATGTGGTGCAAAAAGCCGTCAACAGTGTCGCGCGGACTATGGCGCAGTTGTCCATGGGCGTTCTTTTACCATATAGGAGACTCATCTGCCCCGATGTCAGCTAAAACATAAAAAAATAAAGATTGTATATAAATTGTCTCTTGGAAATACCTCTGCACGCAGCTGATTCTACAGCATATGGTGGTACAAGGAATATAAGGCTTTTCACTATATTTCTGGGTAAATACAACTCCTTAGGATTTCTGTTATCTTAGTACTGAAGACATAAAGTGCTGGTACGGCGAGATTCAAATATAAAATTTCTCTTTCGTTTGTTGGTGCTCATAAGAGGTCCAACTTGAATAATAACTTATATTCCCGCCCATGGGCACCCTTTAGCTTCAGAGTCGCGGTCGTTGCTGGCTTTTAAGATGGGTATGTTATTTTTAAAGCGCCGTATGTCGTCAATAAAAGCATACATTTCTCTGTAATTCCATGCAACGTAACAAAGTTTTTTAATGATAAGAGAACACCGCCGCCCATGGGACAACTGCGCCACAGCCTGCGCTGGTGGGTTGCCGACTTTTTAGGCTGCTTAAGCGGTATTGTTAAAGGCTAGAAATTACGCGCCTGCTGATTTATTTTTGTAAGCAACGCACTGAAGATGAAATTTTATATCAGCCATCTTTTCGAGATTATTTAACCTTTTATTAATGAAGTACCTGTCCTCTTTACGGCACGGGCTGACTAGGGACGTTCCCATGATCAGATATCGATAAATACGCACCCGGTGACAGATTTTTGACATTATATATTAAATCTTTATCTAGAGACTAGAATCCATGATCACCTATGAACGTCATAATCTGTTCCTGTTTATATTCCGTTCTCTGTTTGTTTTGGTTTATGGTTACAGTTAGTCTTAATTTTTTTATGGTAGATATAGAGCTAACAGAGCAGGTGGGTCTCTTATAAGGTAAGAGACGACCGCCACCCATCACCAACCGCGCCACAGCCCACGCATTGGTAATGTTGCCGGCTTTTATCTTCACTTAAGCGGCATTTTTAAGTGTCCGATATTCTCACTCATTGAGCGAAACAGTAGAAGCACCGTTTCAAGTACAATTATCATTTCACGTTGAGTATTCTGTGAGCCCGCGGTATAATTTCGGACGAGTCCAATCTATTGGCTCTCCCACTGGTGCGAGAGTACTAAGCCACTCTCCCGGCCCCTGTCAAGCCCTGCCATAAACCGAATAAATTATAATTTATAATTGTCCAGACCAGGCTTCGAACCCGATACCTCTCGCTTCATGGTAGACTTTGATCATTTAGCTACGAGGCTCTCCAAATATTCTGAATTTTTATCGATATTAAGGCAACACTGGATATCACGCCCGTCCAGGCTAAGTGGTCCCGACACGCCGAGCCCAAAGCCTTAAACCGCGCTCGGGAATTCGCAGAACACACGCCTCGGCGGGCAGGCTGTTGCGTTTTTGTTGGCGCTGCACTGCCTTTGTATAATTAGGCTCGACTTGGCTGCCGTAGCTTCTGTTGGTTTTGATATCCCACACGACACGCGAAACTATTTACTTAGTATGAGGTTTTTAAGTGGCATAAGCCGCATTTATACACGCGGAAGAGCCAGGCCGAAGCATATTTTGAAAGACACGTAGCAACAGTGCCCAAATGCAAGACTCAGCCAATCTTGGTCTTGCGCCAATACACCTGGTATTTTGGACTTGGTATTGCGCTCCCAGTCTTGGACTTGGTCTTGCACGAAGAGTCTTGCAAGTCATGCCTACCTACTAGACTATTTCTTTCTATTAAAGTTTATTTCAGATCTTAGAAAAACCTTTTGATCTTGAATTAGCATAGCCATAATAAAGACCAACCAGATTTATAAATGTCTAAATGTTTAATGAGAACTACCAAAAATTACTGCCAAACAAAAAAACAAAAAAACTAGCTGCAAGACGCGCGAGTCTTGTTCTTGCTCAAGTCTTGCTAAAATTAAGCGGTCTTGGTTTTGGTCTTGCACAAATGCAAGACAAGACTGAATCTGGGCAACACTACTATTAGCTAGGTGGGTTAATAATCTACCATGAAGCGAAAGGTATGGGATACTAATCCTAGTCCGGAAGTGATACCACTCGCTCACAGAATACTCAGGGTGAAATGGTACTTGAAACGGTACTTCAACTGTGTTTCACTGAGCGCGTGAGGATATTGGAGGCCCTTAAAATTATATCACTCAAGTGGCGTGAAAATCCGGAAACACAACCAAAGCGCGGACTGTGGCGCTGTTGCCCATGAGTTATGTTCTCTTACGTATATGCTCCGTTCACCGCTATAACATAAAACACCTTAGTTGAAAATATTTTATGGGTTTAAAAAGTATCACAAAGTTTGGTCTTATTGAATTGTATTTGATCATATTCCTAACAAAGGGTGTCCTTTTGCTAAGAGAGTGCCGCCACCCATGGACAACTGTGATTTGGTTGTGTGGCTCTTTACACCGTTCGAGCTACCACGGGCCTCCTGTATCACTCACTCAGCAAAAGTACAAGTTTTGTTATACGCTGGTAATCTGTGAGTTCGTTGTATGTAAGAAATTGACTCTCCCAGGGGTTAAGTCACCCGGCAGCTATGAAGCACTTTTAACGACTAAATTAATTGTAAATTTTGATTTAAATCGGGATTAAACCCAATATCTCTCGCTTATAAATCTAGATAAACTTTCTTGTTTGTTTCTCTTTATAAAAAAAACCGCAATATATTTCTAATTAATACAAGTTCAAAACGAAAACTGCGTAAATACGAACGCAATTTTATTTCTGTGCACAACAGACGCATTGTACTCGTGCGATTCCTGGAATTATTTCGTATGAACGAGACAGGCGATAAAGGGCCGTATGCCAGAGCGGGACGGGTTGATCTTTTTCGTTAATCTGTGGGCACATGTGGATTGTTCTTGGACCTTATGGTCAGTGTTCCTTTTGCCGCGTTTTTATAGTGGTTAGTGAACTTGATAATTGATACGTTTTGGTTTTAACTTGAAATTCAAGAGATTTTTGTTGACACCATACAATAAATACTTATGTATTTACCTTTATGAATGAAACATTAATATGTATTTATTAGCGTAAAAATGTTACACATTACTTTAATTAATTGTATTTTTTTAATTACTATCATTTTGCAAGACGCATATTTTGTGTATAAGAAATGCCGAAAGAAACTCCACAGCTCATCTTAAGCATTAAAGTAGATTTATCGTCTAATAATAAAAGGCTTAATTAATTTGACAGAGACACGTAGCTAAGTGGTTTTCCTACCACGAGAGGTATCGGGTTCGAGCCCCGGTCTGATTAACAATTTCCAGTTTATTCGGTCTTTGGAAAGACTTGGTGTGGCCGGGCGAGGTAACCTGTCTTACCTGTGGAAGAGCGTCTCACACTAATTGAGCCGTCTCGTCCCAAGTTATACCACAGACTAACAGAACACTGTCGTGAAACCAATGTGCTGTGTTTCGTTAAGTGAGTGAGAATATCGAAGGTCCGTGAAATTCCAACTCAAACCGCATTAAAAGCCGGCAACACAGCAGGCGCGGATAGTGGCTGTTATCTCTTACATACAGATACAGAAGATCCGCCTGCCCGTTGCCCGGTACACAAAATTATAACATTTTTATTGTTGGTGTAATGAAAGAAAAACGCCATTAAAAGGATGTGATGGTGCAAGTATTTCATAATAGTCATTGTAAACGGTGGTTGTGTTGCCGTCTTTTTACGCCGCTTAAGCGGTATAATTTCAAGGATCGTGCTTATATCCTTAGTCATTGAACGAAAGCACAAGTAGGTACTGATTATAAATATATATCACTTCGCACGAGCCGGTCCAGTTCGTGCGTCAGCATATGCTTCAGCATGTCTATATTTTTGTGGTAGGCACTCGGCGGCGCTTTGAAAGTAGGTACCTAAGTACCTGCCCAGAATACTCGGCGTGAATTGGTAGTTGTACTAGAAACAATACCTACTTATACTGTGTTTCGCTGAGTGAGGATATCGAAGGCTCTTAAAAATGCCGCTTAAGCGGTGTGAAAAGCCGGCAACACAGCAGGCGCGGACTGTGGCGCGGTTGTCCATGTGCGGCGGTGTTCTCATACCATATACCCGCTCCGTTGTCCGCATACCATGAAAACTGAGTGATGGTGATAACTCCATCTTTGATAAAACATTAAATCACATTGGAAAATATTTCGAATTCATCTGACTAATTCGGACTTAATCCAAGTTAAATCTGTATGGTTTTTATTATCCTGCCCGAGATAAATGGGACAAAAAATGAGAGACTGAGATGGAGAGATAGGCGCGTTGAAAGGACCCTGATTTTTATCTCTTACACATTTCGGGGACCCTTGTACACACTATGAATCTGTAATTATTGTTATTTATATACTACCTCATGCATGCGACTGCGCATGAGCATTAACCAATAAAGACAAAATAATAGGTAAGTACATTTTTTATTGGCAATGAAGTCTGTATGGTAAGAGACCATTGCCGCTCATGGACAACCGCCCCACACCGCACTTTGGTTATCTTAATTAGTGCGGTAATTTCTCGGACCTTCAATAGCTATACTTATTCAGCGAAATACAGTGTACAAGTACTTTTTTACACTGTGAGTCCGTGGTAAGACTTTCGAGGCGGCCCATTTAGTGCGTCAGCATATGCTTTAGCATGGCTCTCCCGCGGGTGCGACAGTGTTAAAATCCCCTAATTTCTATACTATAAAACTGCTATACTCGGTATTTCTCTACGTGATCGAATTAGAAATGAGGAGATCCGTAGACGAACTAAAGTCACCACGTCCACCCATAAGGTGGACAGACGCTGGATGCAAGTCGCCTCTGAAAGATATGCATGGAGGAGAGGGAGAAGGAGAGGCCTATGTCCAGCAGTGGTCGCCTTACGGTTGAAATGATGATGATGACTATAAAGCTCTTGCAAAGACAGAATGAATGATAATTTAATTAATATTTTTTAATTACATACCACTCAATCGCTGAAATCAAACACCTCATACTAGAAAAGGAAACCTACATGACGAATGGTTCGCTTCGTTTCATCTATCCAATACGGTTTTGTTATGAAATTGTTTTTATTACAATGCAGAGTGTGCGAGTTATAAGTAAATTGTATCATTTATTGTGTCTTTGGAAGGGTTTGGCAGTGGCCAGTGGCCATTTGGCAGTTCTTACCCGGGCCGGCGCATTCGAAGTGATACTATGGGCTCACAGAATACCAGTGTACTGTGTTGCGCTGGTCGAATGTGGATATTATAGGATATATACCTACCGCTCAAGCGGCGTAATAAGAGTCGACAATATGACGCGGTTGTGGTCCGGTTGTCCATGGGCGGCTGTGATTTTTTATCATAGTGGAGACCCGCCTGCTCCATTCCCCGCTATACAATAAAAAAATTACATTTGAATCTATTGTTCTACAATTGAGAGTTGCTTGCAGTATTTTCAAAATGACTTCGGGTCCCGAAGACGCGTATCATAAAGGCCGACAACATAACAGCGCTTTTGCTTAGGGTGTCCACATGCAGTAGACCGCTTCTGCATTTTAATTTCGCGAGATTTCTTTACGAAGGCGTGTCTTCTATGCGCTTGCTGTTTTTTTGACTGTTTTAAGCCAGCCCTATTAGTGCGTCAGCATATGCTTCGGCATGCTTCACCCTCAGTTAGCGTCCGCCTAATTTTAGCAAGATCAAGACTGACCGCGTCAGACTTGAGTAAGGACAAGACTAAGCCTGCAAGACTCGCGCGTCTTGCAGATAATTTTTTTGGCAGTGATTTTTGGAATTTATAAATGTCTAAAGATTTAATGAGAACATTAAATCTTTAGACATTTATAAATCTGGTTGGTCTTTTCTATGGCTATGCTCTCAACCTCAAAATGTTCTAATTCTTGTAGGTTTTTCTAAGATGTGAAGTGAACTTTAATAAATATCAATAGTCTAATAGGTAAGTTCAAGACTTGCAAGACCTAGAGCAAGACTGGAAGCGCAATAGCAAGACCAAGACCAGTACCAGGTGTATTGGCGCAAGATTACCCACAGCATATATCCGTAACAAATAGATAGCGGACGAAACAGTGGGACAGAAATCGCATTATCAAATGACCACGTCTTGCAAGGTGTTAAATATTGTTTAAGAATAGTTTCCTTATCGGGTGCCATGAGGTAGGTGGTCTTACATCATGATGTCATCAAAATTCAAGTGTAGCGTATCGCTTTTGTTCGCTAACAGCGACTCGCGGCTCCGTCTGAACTCTTTTTAGTATTAAAATGCAAGATAAACGTGAAACAGTAGGTACTCGTATTGTTTCGCTGGGCGAATACCTACACACAAAAGCACCTAGGATTAGTGGTCCTACGCCCATAGTCACCTACGCCTCTGCTTCGCCACGAGTGTATTTATTTGAAGGTCTCCAAATTGTAATGGAAATTACCATTTTATTAACACTATTAGAAATAAAAAAATAAAATAGTTTGAATAGAAGAAAGTCATCCCTTCTTCATAACACATCATGCGAACATTCATGCGAACTCTTTGCATCTAAATATAATCAAAATCGATATAAAATATTAATTCTCTTATTTTAATGTGCGTAATCTGTATGACTCATTGAAGCAAGCCATCCGTGGAATGTACACAGCAACATCTAGAAATTAAAAGCGTATTTTAACATTAAATAGAAAAGAAAAGCTTTTAGCTTTCAGAAACCATAAACAACAGACCAATAACGTCGAGTAATAAAGAAGAATTTACATCAGCAATTTTTTATCTGTCCCGATTCAATAGACAAGCAACAAAAGAGCATTCTCAATAAAATATATTGGCTGCGTTGAACTTTCATCCGTATTCCATTGCGATACATGTTAATTTCGCACAAACCATTGCCTAGGACAGGATAGCGTATTTGAATTGTTCGAAATTCAATTTAGTTTGGCGGGCGGAAAAGGCGTGGTCTGTATTGGGCGGGACGAGGGAAGGAGATAGGACATCGCGGATGTTCCTCATTCAAATTTCGCAGCTGTCACGGATGAAGCGGGAATTTTCGGCGGGATTAACAATCAGTTGTCACAGATAATGAATACTTTCGGTTAAATATGTTGCAGATAAAAGATCTATATCGATATGAAATTCAACATAAATACAAAATACAGCTCGTTGAACGTCAAAATCAGTCTACCACCTGTTCCAAGCTAAGCCAACTTAGAACCGGCGAAACAAACTCAGTGGGTGTAATAATAAAAATTTGCTCTGGGAATGCCTGCCATGAACACCTTATTCCCAAGGCGTGACATCATTTACAAAATCATTAACACTTTAGTATGCTTTATCACACAAACATCCCTTTACAGTTTTTTTTTCAATTAATTTGCAGAGAGATTTTGAACGATTTCTGGGGTCCAATTGTAAAAGCGTATCGCAATACCTCTAAAAGAATTATTTTCTTTAAAGAGTCAGATATTGGTAAACTCTTACAACAGTCACTTTATTTCGTATGTTCCCATTGCTTTACTGAAACTATGCACTCTAGGTAGGTATAGTTCATACATCAGGACAGCACATAGGCTACGAATTACCATTGATTCATCCCAAAAGACCACGTGAAGCTGTGATGGCTGCAAGGCGGACAGCAAATATCCCTTACAATAAAGGTGGCAAACCAGCACGAGGCTCACCTAGGGCAAGCAAGCGATCCTCCGCCCATGGACACCACTAGCCCTTGTAGAACCGCCGTTGCGATGCCGGCCTTTAAGGAATACGTACGCTCTTTTCTTGAACAGCCCCAAGTCGTATGGGTTTGGAAATACCCCATCTAATTCCACGGAGAGGTGGTGCGTGGCACAAAATGCCTTGAAAAACGCTTGCGGACGACAAATATCGAGGCGAAAACGATGAAACTTGATTTTCCGATTTTGTGTATTGTAACAAACAAGGATTGCTTGTGACGTAAATACCTAACTCTATAATTTATGGAAACTCAGCCTAATACAATACAATTTCCGTTTTCGTTCCAAGGTCATCGGGTCATTACTTTTACTATTCATTGCAGAAACGATCAACCAATCAGCAATAGGAATATACTTCAATGAATTAAAATTGCAGTAAATATCGATTACTTGTATAAAAATGTCGTGTCAATGTGTTTATAACAAAACTGTTTTATAGATAAGAACTTTTTGTGTACCTAATACAATAGTTACCTAATAGGTACAGGTAAGTAGGTAATATTTAGTACTGATGTTACAGCAAACTAGATCTTTTAAGTACCAACCGCAATTTCACTCGTGAATGAGCCATGCTGACGCATCCATTGGGTCAACTCTGAATACGGGCTCACAGAGTGTGTGAAATAGTATTTACTTGTATTGGGTGTCATTGAGCGATATCAGAGGTTTACTATTTTTTTTACGGTAAAGCGGACAACGGGCATCTTCTATATGGTGAGAGAACACCGCCGCTCATAAACAACCGTGCCACAATTCGCGCATTGGTTATGTTGCCGGTTTTTTGCCACTAGAGCGGCATTTTTAAGGACCTCTGATATCCTCACTCACTCTACGAAACACAGTAGAAGCACCGTTTCACACTGAGTAGGTATTCTGTAAGCCCGTGCTATCACTTCGGACGAAATGACCCAATTAGCGCGTCAGCATATGCTTCAGTAACGTTAAAAGTCGGCAACATAATCACAGCGTGGATTTAGGCGTAGTATCCATAAGCGGTTATCTCTTACCATCAAGCCTATCAAGTCCACTGCTGGATTTAGGCCTCCCACATAGACCCATTAGGATTTTGAGCGACGCACTAAATAGGACGGCAAGTCCAGTGATACCACGGGCGTACAGAATACTTAGCTTGAATTGTACTTGAAACAAAATCGGAGGCCCTTTAAAATCGCTTTTGAGTCAGGCTTATCCATGGATCGCGGTTATCTGTTACCATCAGAGGGATATACTATGAAATATATTTATTTT
>DWCF01001149.1:0-33578 GCA_018230265.1 Delias oraia
ATATTTTTATATTTAAGAATATTAAAGTTGTTGGCACAACGTTATTTAATTTATATAAATCAACTCTTTAGAAAAATAAAATGAATGAAGGCTCCCTAAGTTTTAAGCGGCGTTAAAAGCCGACAACAAGCCAAGCGCGAAATATGGCGCGGTTGTACGTCATTGGGCGACAGTGATGTTTACCGTCAAGAACACATCGATTAACTCCGCTATCTGCCATAAAGTAATAAATAAGTACATATTGTAAAAACAAACAGAACATAATACTGTAATATTTAAACTTCCTCTGAAATAAATATTTAGAAATGGACATTAGTTTTATAACGATTTCATTAGATTAATCTAGTCATGAAAGCACTATTTAACCATTCATTACACTTCTGACATACCTTGAAATATCAATCTCGTAGCTTTTATTTATCTATGATCCTTTTAAAAGTAAGCACTTCCTATTTAAAAATTCTATAAACTTATAGGAAAACCAGCATAAACATAGAATTTTCTCGAAAAATATTTTTTAATTTTCGTGAAGTGTAAAGTGAGGAGAGCCCTTAGTTATGAGGGTGTAAGGGCATTCGACGCATGGAATTTCCCCCGAGGCCTATTACTACAATACCGGGTACGATTCGGCATGGTAACTCTTCTAACGAATGCACTGTTCGCGTGCTTTTGGACAAAATAGCACCCCTAGATGAACACAGGTATAAAATAGGGGTGGTTGTAAGGATGATTTAACGAACGTCGCCGTGGCAATGAATTCGAAATATTTTTTTACAAACATTTTGAAGCTATAAGAAATTCCTTGAACATTTTATTCAATAGATATAATATTTTAGCTAATTTTGTTTAGAAATATTTAAAAAAATATTGAAAATTTTGTTATAATACTGGCTTTTACCATAACTATTATGCGATAGAGCCCTTCCCGGCAATATCAAATTATTGTAAATCGGTCCATAAGTTTGTGAGTTATTCGTTGAAAACATAGAAATAACAAATCTTGATTTTTGACAAACTACAATGCAAATAATTTTTTAAATATACTTTAAATATACATATTTATATTCCTCCTATTTCCTCCTGTAAGCGTGGCATAGCCTGATAGAATATCATAGACTTCGTCAATTCTCCGATGCAAATGAGCATTTGTTTACCATAAACTAGAAAAACTATTTTTAATAATGCTCCTTAGTAATCAACTTCAATAAATTACTAAATGAAATATATAATGATTATATCGCTTTTTAGTGACACATTTAAAGCTCAAAACTACCTATGTCATCTACAGCAGATGATTTAGTTATGAAAAACTTTAAATTTATAAGAAAAATAGGTAGTAAACTTTATCGCGATTTGAGTAGCTATTTTCAAGAGGACATTGACTTAAAAAAATATAACTGTCTCTTTCTTGCATGCATCTACTTCACTCTTCCGTAAATCGAAATCAAAGCTCGCTCGTTCGTTGCGAATGAAGCGCCTTGAAGTTCTTGCGGATACGATGTACGCTGAAGTGAGCGTTAGATAGTTATACGTTCCAATTACTGCATAACAGCTGCGACAAGTTTATTTATTTTTATTTTATTGTCAATAATTTACATTGATATTCAAATAAAATTAAATAAAATCAGCATAAAGAGCTCAAATATAATTAATTCAGTTTGTAAAATGTTAAGAAATGCATAAATAGCATCCTTTTATGTATTACTATACACGTCATTCGTCAAATGTAATTGAAGTTTACATGACGTAGAAGCGGAACGGGTCTGCATATGGCGGACGTTCAGTTTATGTTTATGTCAATAAGAAACTGATTTTCGTTTGCGCGGGTGAGGATTTATTAAAATATGTGTAACACGATGTGTTAGTGATTTTGTGAATTGTGAAATTATATGTGATAATGGTTTTCTTTACCGGACTGATACGCAGCCACACAACTTCGGTGGATATATTATAAAGGTTCTTTATATGTTTTTCTATTTTTTACCAATAACCTAAAGGTTTTTAGAATAAATTATATTAAACCATTTTCGAATTAAGTTAATGTTGGCTCGATAATTTCATTTTGATCAATCAACCTAGTTTATAACCATTCACCGTAGGTTAACTTAGGCAGCTGATTAGATTTTTCATATTTTCTCTACAGTTTATTAGAAGACGCTAATATAAATAATGTCAAATCAAATATCATTTAAAAATATAAAAACTTGTATTATTTTTTTGAATTTTAAAACGCAGAAATAAATATTTAAATAATTAACCAAAACCGTAATGAAACAAATTGTAGTAACCCAATAAAAGCTTCCTTATTTATTCCATAAATTCATATTAAATTTAAACAATTAGAAAATACATTATAGATATAAAACAATAGATTACAAAAAATAATTGTTATATAGGTGTATACTATATTTTCTATGTAGTATTTAATATGCATATGCATTATAAAAATCTTGCTAAGGTAAAATTCTTAAGTTACTGAATAAATATAATGAGAAAACTTCAATAGCTTAAGCTCTAAACTATAGTATCAATTAACCACAATCATACTTATAAGTTTCAACTTCCAACTATCATAACAAGAATAAAAATAATAAGCAATTGAGTATTTTTAATCAATAGTTTGTGAGAAGAATATGGGTATGTTTACATCTTGGACACATGTGTATCATCTCTTTATCTTATGATTCATATGCCATGTGTAGACAGTGATTTATGATGCACCTAAATTATTACAGGAAATATATTTTTATAAATTATACTGTGGGCAAGAATGTCATTGCTTTTTGTAAATATCTTAAATTATAACTTCTCTGATATTATTTAAAATCAAGATATAAAGTGATTTCTTTCATTTTTTATAATATAAGCGACTTTGTCCATCACACATTTCATGTACTTACTTTAATATTTAAATAAAAATAACATTTTAGATGATATAGTATATATATATATATGTCTATTTACATATATATAATAATATGCTTTGATGAACATTATGATAAAGTTCATTGAGTCGTAATATGGTAGTATGTAACCAACCAAGTAAAATATTGCCATTGGCACAGTCCTAAACTCATATCTATACATCATAAGTTCTAGTAGTATACATATATTTAATATAAAAATACTATAGCTATTACTGTTTTATTTGACCTCTGTAGAATATATAGTTCAATTAAATGTAACAAAAAAATAATACCTTTTAAGTTTAATCTTATTTACTAGTAAGATTATACTTCAATAGGTTTCATAACCTATTTTATGTGCCAATATTAATAAATGTACAAGTACCATTAATGTAATTCATTTTGGTACAAATTGAGACATCAAACACCATATTAAACATCATGATGTGAGTTAAACCAAAAATGCGGAAGAATTTTCTGTAAGCCTTTAAAATTTAAAGTGCTTGAAAATGTACATAAGTCTTACATTCAAGTGTAGCGATGTAAAAGCTACGCAGAAACGTTACGATTTTGTTCACTGCTATTACTTTTGAAACTCTCGATCCAACGTAATCAGACCTGGCAGCTGCGATCCGTTTATTTATTGTATGCCTTAGACTATTTAAGAAATTATATATAATATGAGGAATAATTAACAAAAAATAAATAAAATCTCTTTTTAAAATCTGGATTGAGATTATTCAAAATACTTAATGGAATGTTTTGATCTACGTATTATTATCCATTTCGTAGGCAGACCTAGACATACAATATTTGTTAACATTAAAGTTCAAGTGGAGATAATGATGGCTATGCTTCAGGAAAGTCAGTTTTACTATTTTTTTATTACAAGAGCTGTTGCGTATCAGTTTAACGTGTAATCTCGTTAAATCGTAAGTATGTTATGTTTATAATAGCTTAATAAGTTTCCGCTTTTAAATTAAGCCCGTACGCTTGAAAATTCTTTACGGTTAACCATTTTTTAATCGATGTTTTTATAAGTTATTGATAATGGCCATTATTAATGTTGTACCGTATACTAGGAGTATTCATACAGCTTTCATTAAATAATCCCAGGTTTGACTTCAGTTTAACAAAACAGTTACCAAACATGTCCATTAAGTACCTAATGCATTTATACAATGTTATCTATGTCGGTGATTATTAGACTTATATCGATATATAGATTTATTTTTAACTTGAATATAATTATTGTTGGCAGTCTTTTTTATGGTATAGCGAACAACGGAGCAGATGAGGCTCCTCTATGGTAAGAGAACACCACCACCCATAACCAACCGCACCATAGTCCGCGTATTGATTATGTTGCCGGCTTTTTACTCCGTTCAAGCGGCATTTTTAAGGGCACGCGTATTTTCTTGATCACTCAGCGAAACATAGTAGAATCATCGTTTCAAGTACAACTACTATTTCACGCTGACTATTCTGTGATTCCGTGGTAACAAGTCGGACGAGCCGGCCCAATTAGTGCGTCCGCATATGTTTCAGTATGGCTCTCCCACGAGTGAAAAAAAGGTTTATCAACAAGGTACAGCTTAAGACCACAATCCCATGTGGTAAAATTGTCATTCATATAAAATATATATTATAGTTTATTTAGTTATAATACAACTGATGTTTTAGTTTATCATTAATAATTTATATATAGTTATATATAGTTTATCATTATATATCGGTAATTATTTGCTACCGAAATAGGAATAGACAGACATTGGACATCTGTCTTTAATAAAACCATGATTTATGTTGTATGGAGCGTTAGTACTGAGTACTGACCTATATAAAATGTTATCAAATTGGGTACTCAATTCGGTATTATATTTATTTTTACTGTACCATAAATTTTTACGCTATAATAATTATTTCATCGTTAACTACAACCTCGTAAACTAAATCATTTACTTAAATGTAAAAGTGAACGTAAATAGAATTTTTCATTACTAAAACTTTCATTCAGTACAACTTACTAATTATTTTTTTACAGATAGATTAGTTAAAATTATCAAATATCAGTATAACATAACAAACTTTGTTTATTGTATTTAGACACACTGTATTGAGCAAAGATTTCGCAAAAAATAATATTTGATATGTTAGGTAATATATATTGAAAATCATAAAAAACCGTAACCTTTCACTATGTGCAGTAAAAACTTCAGCTGAAAACTATAGGGTGGAAACATACAACAAAAAGTTGATTTTGAATATGCTTCAGTACGATGTGACTCGTGAATTTGATATTGGTGTAAAGGTTTATCATTTTGCGTTAAACTTCATTACAGAGTCTATTGCTGGATTTATAAAAGGGCTACGAATTCATATGGAAGTAGAACACATGGTAACTATTTGTATCTCCCATTGAATTTTGATTATATTCTGGCTCGATTCTCTGTCGTTATTTATGTAAATATCTTTACTGACGCTGGAAAAGTTGTGACCGCTAGTCACAGAAGCAAAAGCTATGAAGAATAGAACACATTTATAGGTATTTTTCAATTATCATTGTCTTTAATGTGTATAGACTAAGAAAGAAAAAGGTATTCCAAACAATAATAAATAAGGTGAAAATTTGCTGCTTTTCTTATAAATTATTTTTGAACAACATCCGATACGATTGTTGTGAAAACGAGACCAAAATCTTCGGTTAGATGGTTAATATACTGTTTAATTTCATAAGATACTAAATTTGCCTCGAAGAATCTATTATATAACAATATGTAGGTAAACTAGAAGTTATCAATATTTAACCCTCGGTCGGGTCATTGAACTATGAAAAGCTTATGTTTTTGCAATCATATGGTGTTCGTTCTATCGTGACTAGGCTATTGTTTTAAATTTTGTTGGTTAAGTTGAATATTTCAGAAGGTATATGCAATGCTCGTTGAGCCAAATTTTACATTTTCATATAACAGATAGGACAAAGCAAAGCGGCAAGAATTCGTTGTTCTGATTTATGAGTGTACAGTAGGTCAAGCGTGTACAATGAACTTGTACTGTGTTTTTGAAATACATTCGCTGCTTGAATAATTTTTCAATTTAGAGGAAACAGCGTGACCGGGTTACTTAATACAATATTTCTTATATGCTCGTTTCAATACATAGCTATTTTTTCTAATAGTTAAAACTAATTAAATTGATATAATGTGATAAATATATTTTTTTTATTCTATAGCGGACAACGAAGCAGGTGAGTCTCCTATATGGTACGAGAACACCGCCGCTCATGAACAACCGCTGCACAGTTGTGCATTGGTTGTGTTACTGGCTTTTTACGCCGCTCAAGCATCATTTTTAAGGGCATCCCATATCCTCAGTCACTTAAATAAAAATCGAAATAAAGTAAAATCACCGTTTCAAGTACAACTTCTATTTCACGCTGACTATTCTGCGAGCCCGTGGTATCATGTCGGATGAGTCGGTCCAATTAGTGGGTCCGCATATGTTTCAGTATTCACAAGTACAGCTTCAGACGTCAATCGCATGTTGTATAACTGTCATTCCTATAAAATATTAAACTATTAATAAAACCATGGTTTACGTTGTATGGAGCGTTTTACTGACCCATATAAAATGTTATCAAACTTGGTACTAAATTCGGTATTATATTTATTTTTAAGCTGTACTTTTAAGGGCCTCCGATTCACTCACTCATTCATTCTGCGAAACACAGTACACGGATCACGCCGAGTAAAAATAAATACTGTAAACTTTGTAATTTAATAATTTTGGAAAAGGTCATTTGTGTTCGGCTGGAGGATATGGTATTAAATCCCAGAAGAACATGTTTTGGGTTGCATCTGTAAATTTATTGACCTTACAGTAGATAAACGTTAAAAATAATATTCAGTGAAAGAGGCGCATAACTGTGTCTGCCTGAAATAGGATCTACGATATCACGTTTAATAAATATAATAAATGTTAGCAGAATTTTATTGATATATCGATCTAATAAGTAATTTTTGTTACAGACATTTTTTTGGTGTGTTTCGGGCTGCATCATGAATTTTGGGATCCCACCCGTGAGTTCATCTCTTTTAATTATTTAATTTCTTTGTGTAACCTTTGTTTTGTAAAGAGAGTATTTGCATAAATTCAATCTTAGCTTAGGAGATAATTTGTAAAACAATTTCTTATTGCATCAAAATGTTATACAAAATCACTTTTTTATTTTTTAGTATGCATCACTAAGAGTTGTCAGAGATAGATATCCAATGGGTAGTGTACTAGGCTAAGGTTGGATTAGTACAGTACACCAATTAGAATGTTAAGGGGGCATCTACTTACACTATACACTTCATAAAAGAAGATTTTTTTAGTGTCGCGCCATCTGTGGGAATATCACATCAATTATTCACTCCAATGGGAAAATAACCTTCAAATGTTGTTATTTACTTCGTAGGGGAAGAAGAGTTTTATATGTTCGTATTTTACCGCTAGATGGAGTGTGTAAATCCATTGGGTGACCAAGACCGAGGTTTAATTTATCAATAGTACAATCTCCCCTCGAGTGATGGCGCTGAATCAGTATTATACAACTAGTTCACGCGGAATATCATAGGTGACGCTTACGTGAAGCTTTTTATTGCCACATAAACCGTGATTAAAGTTATTATTAATCAAGTATGATACGTATAGAAAGTTCCAATTATAATAAAAGCAAAATTTGCCTCTCTCTACTCGATCTCCAATATGAAATTTAATTAAAATTATTGATTATTTTACCAAACGTATTTACAAACTTAATAATTATTGCAGTCTTCTTCTTCAACACGAAAAGAAAATAAAGATTTTACATATTGTTGCTATGGGCCATTCTGGTATGCTCAGTGGACCACTCTATTTGAATACTTTCACTTATCTTAAGCTCAGTAGCCAAATATTTCTTTGTGTACAGTACAAATAGTTGTATACTATTATATACAACTATATTATATATTAATGTATACATTGTTAACATATAAAAATCTCTGTAATCCTTACAGTCTTTATATATTTTATAAATTTTATTAGTTTTTTTTAACTTTGTTAACTGTAAAACCATTTACAAAATGGTCCCATTAAAACCCTTGAAACGTTTCACATAAGGGTCCTATCTGCGTAGATATTATACCTTTTTCGTAAAATTTTATGAGTGGCGCTGTGGCCTACATGGGCAGAATTAAAACGACTTGGCACGAGTTAAGGCAGATTCATATTACTGTGTCGGGGTGTGTTGTGACGTCATTTCGCGTGTCGGCTATTGTGCACGCGCCCTTTCGTTTTTTCACGTCAATACTGCCCTAGAATTGCAATGTCCAACGTTTGCACTATGCGTTTTTCAGAATAGCAATCGCTCGCTATTCCTTAAAACTCGCCGCATTGAAGTTTCCGGTCTGACCAAGAGTTGCCGGCTACTAGGCTTAACTTGAAGTGGCGTTCTATAGTACCATCCTTAGACAGTTTGTAGCTATAGTTTCAGCCTGATCGCCATGTTAGTTTAGGTTTGAGAGCACACTGAACAAGACGCCTCTGTGTTTTTCTTAAAAATGGAAAAGCTGGAAAATGGTGCTATCATCGAATACTTCTATTTGAAGGGGTTAAAGCCCAAGGTTATCAAAGAAAAGATGGACTCAATACTGGAGACATCCTTCCCATCATATTCAACCATTAAGCAGTGGGTTTTCGAGTTTAAAAAGCTGTAAATGGGTATTTTGAGGAGCTTGACGAATCAGCCTATAGAGGTGGCATTACTAGACTAGAACACCGCTATGAAAAATGTATCAGACTCGGAGGAGATTATGTTGAGAAATAAAAAAAACAGTTTTTGCCTTTATGTGACGTACCCTTATATTATATACCTATTATTTTATTTCATATACATACATTTAAAAAATATAAATAGTACAGAACTTTCCTTGGCTACCTCCTTTATATTTTTCATGAAAATAGGGAGGCAAACTAGCTGGAGGCGGCTCACCTTGCATAAGCGGTCCTCAGCCCATAGAAACACTCAGTCCTGGCTGCACAATCGGTGCGTTTCCGGCCTTTTAGGATAGGTCAGGGTTCAGTTATTTTATTTTCACTTGTCCTACCTATAACAGACACTTGTAAGACGTCACTTTCTAATTTTTTTATCGTCTGCCGTCTGAACTACATTTTGTTTATAAATTGTATAAAGGTCAACCTACAATAGTTTTCAATACAGCCATTATTTAAACGACAGGTTTTGTGGAACCTTTGTCTTTGTAATAACCCTTTTGCAATAATATTAATATATGAAAAAAGATTTTAGTTTAGACAGTAAAAGCCGCTTCTATAATATATTCTAATTGTTCTATGTATAAGAACAATATAACAGTTCCATTCGGTTTATATCTCAGTTCTTACCTTCAACAAAGCTTGTTTTATTCAATCATTCATTGACCACGCCGAACATACGCGTCTGTTAAAATGCATTTTAAAGGATTGCATGTGCATCCATTTTTGTACCTACTGCATAATGTGTTTTCATTTCCTAACGGATGCAGCTTTGTTTATTTTTGGAGTTATTTTTAAATCAATATCTTGTTTGTTGAATTTCAAAATATACATATGGTAATCGCATAAATGTTTACACTAATTTGTAAGGGTGTAATATTTATTTAAAAATGTGAGCGTAAAATTAAAAAATGAATTGTATCGAGTGCACATATTATGAAGAGACCAGTTATTCATATATGAAACGTGTAGCAGTATTACTCTGAATGGAGTCGAACCCTCAGCCATTCTCGTATTGTTATGCATAGTGAATGAGTCAAGTGAAATTGGCTAAAATGTAGAATCTAGCGTGTCTCGGATGGAGCTTTGTCGTAAATCCCTAGTGCGGCCTGCCCCGCCCCGGGCGAGCGTAGCGGCGCCCACGCCTGTTCTGGATATTCCAAGTAACGAATGGCTTTATTAAGACTAAATATTACAATTTCCGAGCAACTATTTCGATGGTTAGAATTGCTAATGCAACCATGAGGGAGCCGAGTGAAAAGATGCGATTGCACCGAGCGGTGCCGGTTTCCTGTTTTATGAACGGCGAAATTGCAGTTTCACGCCGAGTTACTAAAGCTGGATGTTGTTCTTTACACTAATTTAAACTATTCATTCTGCAGCAGACGGCTCGGAAATTACACCGTTAGGATTTATATAGCGTACACTGTTTTTATGAGGCGTCCTGCGAATGGATATTAATGATTAGGCTGCTGTAAAAGAGATATCACAAAATACTCAGTGTGAATCGGTACTTGTACTGAGGATATCGGAGGCCCTTGAAATGGCACTTGGGTGTCGTTAAAAGCCGGCAACACAACCAATGCACGGACAGTGACGCAGTTGTCCATAGGCGGAGGTGTTCTCTTACCATATAGAAAACCCACCTGCTCCGTTGTCTGCTATACTATAAAAAAAGGTTTTAGTAATCAACTATAAACAGAAAATTGATAAAACCAGGCAAGTGGCTCCAACAGACTGACTATTCATTTTAATATTGGCGGAGGATTACAAAGTAGCGATTATAAGGTTTCATTAATTAATAATTATACCAACAGGAATCACTCACAAGAAATATCATTCTAAAAATGGTTTTTAAATCCCTAATTAATAAAATACCTTGACTTAAAAATTGCTTAGTTATCTGAGTGCTTGCAATTTGTTAGTCCTCTTTCGTGGTCCGCGTCGGCTATTGTTACCGCCCGGAATCTTTTGTTCATCGCAAGCCCGATATGATAGTATCTTGATTTATTATGATTAGGATTCTTTGGTTAGACGGTAAATCGCTAAAACGTTCATTAGGTGCCGTTGAAGTTTACTCATTTGGAACGCAATGTTAATTACTTCTAGTTAATTTCATATTTTATCTTATCTATTATTATTTTCTTTGGATTTATTTATTTTACTGATAACAAGTATTAAAATCTTGTGAAACGCACTCACATCTTGTAGGGATACAACGGAAACCTTATATGAGATATTGCTATTTAGAATTCCTACCTCGTGCGTGTTACAACGTAATCGTTGCGTTATTCACAATTTGGTAATTTTGGAATTAATACAATAAATACTTGCCCCGACTGACCTGCTAGATTAATAAAGAAGCGTCTGCTCGTAAAGTCAATGGAGTTAATATATCAAGCGAAAGCTGTCATGTCACGCACCGCAGTCAGAATGGAAGTTTAATTTCATATAGTGGCCTTAATTTTTTCCATAGAAGGTGGCTTTTTCAATTAGTGAAAACATCCAATTGTCATTGTGTTTATAGTGTAATTGTCGGTTTGTTATCCATCCATCTTGACCGTTGTAATGGCTAGCCATCAGGGAAATGAATCGTCCGACTGTCCGCTCGGTCGGAACGAGTGCTTTGTACCAGTGTTCTAACCGAGAAATTGCTTTTTGTTTTTAACATCCGATGTACCAAGTGGTGCCTTGTTACTGCCTCACTGCGTATCGCTTTATTAAACAACTCTGATTTTCCTTTTCTGATTCTGTCGCTTTCCTCTCAGCCCACTGTTGGCCTGGCTGACTTACGCTCTGTCAATTTTTATTATTGGAACATTTTCAATTTTCTTTCTTTTTTTAAACCCCTGGATACTTTCGTTTTTTATAGGCTCATATAAAAATTATGTTGTTATTCTTATCGTAGATACATAATAATTTATTAACATAATTTTCGTATGAATATTCTTAACTGTTTATTTAATTATCAGATTATAATTATTTAAAATAAATAAATGCTAGTGTCATATAGGTTTGTTTTATCACTATTGAAGGTTGTTTAAAAATAACAGAAATTTTTTCCAAAATTTCAATTTAATCTTTACGTCTTTTATAATAATAAAATTCGATATACATCTAAAAGTTAATTTAGCTTTACTATTACCACATTACAGTTATACTACGCTTATACTACATTACAAATGTTTACGTATCGGAAAGTCCTTCATAAATCGTTAAAATAATTATGATCGACATAAATTTTACTAATTATAATCCTGCAGGTTTCCGATTGTGTAAAATCATAAATATTAGCACCGCCGTGGTTGAAGATGTGTAGAGGTATCACTATGCCACACCCCGTACATTAGGCGCCGAAGTGCTTCCGCGCATTTATCAATCTACCCTCCGCTGAGACTGTTTTATTACAATTTTTACGCTGCACTTAAATTCGGTTACTTTCAGTGAAACATTATGATTGTGGACTTAAATCTACGTATATCATGTACCTTAGTCAATTTGGCTATGGACATTATATAAACAAACAATAAGATACTCTTTATTGCTAGTTTTGTAATTATTATTAAGTATATACAAACAGATGTATATATATAAACAAAATTTAATCATTATTTAATTCCAGCGTCTACGCTTCCATTTAAACACTTAAGACACCTTGAGTGATAAAGCACCAATCATTAGGCAACAACAAATAACAAGAAGTTTCTTCATAAACGATTGCTAGACTTGAAGAATATTAAGTTGAGTTTACTAATCACTACAACAATGGTTAAAATTGCAACGAAGGCATGTAAAGTATGCGAACTTATTAAGAATAGTAGAAGTCTTAGTATTTAGTAAGAATAGAAGAATCGTGGCCTTTGTTTGAAAATATTTAAGGCACAATAATTTTCTAACAAAAACTAGTCTATCAAGCTAATACAGCTAAATCAAGGACGCGTAATATAACGATAGCATATCATAGCGATATCCCCGCTGAGCTTGAATATATATCATCCATGAATGGCTGTTTACCGGAGCGCATACGGATTTGTAGCAAGCTGACCCCTAACACTTGTCTCCGGTTCAACCGAATCCAATCGTTAAGATGCGGACAGGGCCTCCTATAATAGTCTCTTTGAGTAATGCTCCTTTGATCATTGACGCATATTTAAACCCCTCTACTGCGGTTACAAAAAATAGCAAAAATGTTTATTCGACGCCTTTCATAAAGTCTTTTAGTTAGTTATACTAAGTATTTATGAGTAACGTTATTCTCATAAAAGATTACAAAATTCACATTCAGAACAAGATTTAATTTGTTTGAGCTCAGCTGAAATTTGACGGAACATGTGAAGTTTTAAATACTCACCAGTTCTAAGAAAATAGCTTCGGAAACAAGATTAAAAAATAATTAAAGTAAGATTAGAGTATTAATAGTTCTAAAAGTAACTTAATATTATAATTGCATTTATTTCACGTTTTAAATTGACATTTAGTGAATTTTGCAGCATTTTCAAACTTATAGGATGGACAAAAGTAGCAAATAATTAATGTAAAATGTGCCACTCCTCGCTTTTTGTTTGAATTTTGATCCTAATTCTTTTAATGATACATGTTCATTATGTTGGATTTATTTTATTGTAAGAAAAAAGTGTTTAGTTTCACGTTTATCCATTTTTTGTAACGTTCATATACAATTACTTTAGAACTCTTTCGCTTCAGGTATTATGTGAAATATAGATATTATGGTTAAATTCTTGCCGTAATAAATTCTCGTCGAGTTGGAATTCTTCGTTTTTGATATTATGCACATCGGACAGATATGTGGCTTGGCACGACAACCATGATATGTGCAGGCCTCGCCGTATATCATAGGTAATAATATATTCAGTGAACCGTGGCCATTCATGGCTGGCACCGCGCTAATGGCCGCGATTTAATTACCCTGGGTTACACCACTTAATTTCCGCTCTGAAATCTACAATCTTGGATCACTCAAGTTTAATATATTAGATTTGGCAATCTGCGTGAACGTTAAGTTTAGTCTGCCGACGCAATCACTCTTCTCAACACGCGGTTATATTAATAAAATAATCGGGTTAAGTACCTTATTAATCTTAATAACATTCGCAGCATGTACGTAGAATATGGCCCTTTTTGGATAGACTCTGACTCATACTATACATTTTCTGCCTACTGTTTATCTAAGCGGATAATTTATACAATATTATGCCATTAAATATTTAATATTTTAAGTTGATATTTTTATATTTTCTAAGGCGGACACCGGAGCAGGTGGGTCTCCAATATGGCAGAAGAACACCGCGGCCCATGAACAACCGCGCCACTGTCCGCGCATTGGTTGTGTTGCCGGCTTTTTACGCTACATTTTTTTTAAGCGGCACTTTTAAGGGCCTCCGATATCCTCACTCTTTGCGAAACACAGTACAAGTACCGTTTCACGCTAAGTATTAGAAAGGTAGTCACTTATAAATCTTTATATGCACATATGCCAGGTTTTATAATGAAATGAATCGGCTTAAAATGTAGGGATTATTAAAGCATTAACATGGTTTATAAATTTTGTAAGTATAACACATTTTTTAAGACTGTAAAATTATTCTGGCGCGGATGTTTTGTTTATTTCCCTGAAGAGTTAGTACGATTAAAACAAAATTGTTTGACCATCGTTCCACAGATTCGATGTGATACATTCTGTATACATCACAGTGTAATTATTCATCGAAATAATTATGGAATTATTTATTTATGGATTTACTAGTTTTATGATATCTTTTAGGAAACATGTACCTATGATGTAGTATGATGTAGGGTGTAGATTTTAAAATACAAAAATCAATTTTAATAAAAATATCCACACATTAACAAATATTTTGTTTTGATTGTTTATACTTAACATAGACACTTTAAATGTGGTCTATTACAAGTCAAATTGTATGTAAAGTGTTTTATAGTTTTCAGTGGATTGGATTTTAATAACCTTTTATCTGTTTCTCAACTTTATATAATATTTGAATACAAATGAGTTAGGTCTATTTTAGATGTGCTTTAGTTTTTCGCACATAGCAGCTGGAGCGATGTAAATGAGCAACGAGATGGGATAAGGGTCAGCTCATTTGATATTCCCCGCCCGACTCAGTAATGGAATATCTGTGTGAGCTTCGGCGCGATCGATCAATATTTTATTTTCGTAAATTGCATCTAATGACGACCACGACCCTTGTCAAGGTGAGATTTCAAGGCAGCGCTGATGTATGCATTCCAAAAATAGTGCTTACGTTTACATTAATTTAATTGTTCATTCATACTTGTTTTAAATAAAAACAAAATTAAGTGGAGCGTCCCTTTCTGTATATAAGTACATATATACAATGATTTTTTTTCCAAATCTATTGGATATGTTATATTTTATGGATATATTATGTATATACGTACATAAATACAGATGAAACTTCACGCATAGTTTCGGTTATATACGCTGTTATTATTTACAAGGTCCTTAAAATAATGTTTCTTTTCTCGTTTCCAAGCAGAAGAGCTCGACGAGATAACGTGTCTGAGATATTGCTCTTTATGTATGATGAAGTGGCCGACGTCGCGGTGTAAAAAATTCACGACTTCTGTAAAGGGCTACATAAAATATCGTCCGGTTAGGTATTAAAGCGAACAATGCTTAGTAGGCGACAGGGACAGCTTAGTTTTACGTTAAAGTAGTTAGTTTTAAGATTTATTTTCTATTTAACATTGACAATAAATCATAAATAAAACTAATGGTATACAAATAAAATTGAAGACACTTCACAAAACATTTAATTAACCAATTTAAATACGTTTGTAGTGAAGTATTTTATATAAGAAAGCCGAAGTGTTTCTAATATGATAAAACCGCATAGAAATCAATCGGGACACTTATTGAAAAATCTACAACATTTTTACTTATATTACAATGCTACTGTTATATGCTGTATGAGTTTTTAAATAATTTAAAACAAAGTTGCACAGGCATTCTCAATACTTTTAATCTCTGCATACTACATATCATCAAATGTGCACTATGTCACCCATAATGATTCTTCTAGTATAAAGTAGCCGTGAAATGCCACTTCGCCGGCTGCGCTCCTCTTTATAGTTATTGAGCCACTATTTTTATCTTCACATAAAATGCAATAATGCAGCAAGCTTTTTAAATTATATGCAAGGTCTTTTGGTATACTGGTACTTTTGTAAAGTAGAACCATATTATATTATAAAGAAACAATGTTTATTATTGTTTCTCAGGATACTCAGCGTGAAATGGTAGTTGTACTTGAAACGGTGCTTCTACTATGTTACGCTGATTGAGTGAGTATATCGGGGGCTCTTAAAAATCCGCTTAAGTGGCGTATAATGCCTACAACACAACCAAAGCACGGTCTAAGATGTGGTAGTCTATGGGCGGCGGTGTGCTCTTACTATATAGGAAACCCACCTGCTCCGTTGTCCGCTATATCATAAAAAAGTACATTTATCTACAATCTCTGAAATTTAATCTCTTTACTTATTGGATTTCTAATTGTTGTGTCATTCGTGTTTTATCAGTTAAAATTAATTAATGTTCCGTTACAGTAAAACGAAATGATTTCAATTTATAAATCAATCTCTCGTTATAGTAAATATCTCAGAAATATGTTTTGATCAATCTGCGCTTCACTGGCCGGACAGTTTTTGGCTTGGCTACAATTGTATATTATAAACTTAATTTTATAATATAAATAAAATGTTATATTACGTATTCTTTTTAAGTTACCTCAATATAGTAAAATACAAGTACGTACTTAAATTTCAACAAAGCGCCTCGATTCCGAAAAATGTAAGTCCCGAATGAAATAGTCTTCTTTGTTTGGACGTTTAAAATAAAGTTAAATCAAAGGCGTGAAACACGTTTCGGAACTGCAGAATCGTGTTGATTGTTTTGTTTCAGAGATGAACAAAGAGAAAGAAGAAGAAGCTTCGTTAAAGGCGCGTTAATTTTTGTTTAATAACGGTATCATCATCATTTGAATAACATTTTAAAATAATACTTTATATTCAAAATGCCTGAAAATATCTATTTGGTTAGAGAAAAATTAAGGTATACGAAAAACATACCTGTTACAAATCTCTATTATGCTTTATATATAGTTTTAATTGCCAACTCCGCAATTATTCAACAATTTTACAAATTGTAATTGTAGTTAGAATGGACTTGTAGGGAGAAAATTATCAATTTTCAAGATTAAATCCACTGTGTTGTTGCTGGAGCGACAAAAACGCCTTCGAAATCGTGAAAGCTTTCGAGCGTTTTTGTTCGTTAATGGATGCGCCGCTCTTGCCGCCGCGCCGCTCGCTTGTTCGGTATTACCAGTTGCCCAAGAAGAAATGCTAATTGTCTCTTTCGCTTTGCACCACAATAACGTTTTTTTGGAAGTTCCTTAAGGCAGGCTAGGTGGAGATTGGTATTTTGCTGTGCGACCGAACTGAAAAAAATGTAATAGTAAAACCGTAAGAAAAAGTCCGTGGAGTAAAAAATAAAAACTAATCATCAAAACTTAAGAGAAAAATCAAGAAAACTTACATATTTTTTTTGCAAATTGTGCCGATTCTACATTAGCCGACACCACATCTTTTTTATTTATTAAATAACATAGCACGGGCTTCGGTTAACCTGTTTAGCAAAATTTACACCCTTACAGTCAATGATACTACATCTTTGGGCCTTATTCTAACATAACAGCGGAACACGTCAATACAAAAGTGATTTTAAAAGAACTTATATGAATAAGTATATACACTGATTGGTTTTAGGATCACCGTTCGTCAAGATTCACATAGCGAAAAACGCAGCGAGCATTTTTCTGTGCTCCACTGATATTGGACGCGCAGTTTTCCACGTCCGCTTGTTTAGTATTAATTGCGCCTTTTGTCGCCTCCAGCCGTCGCTTGCGGTTATGTGGAGAACAAAGCTACACATCTTTACGACTGTACACGGACGGAACAAATTGAACCGAGTATTTCCGGTCTGTAACAAACACCTATTTGCCAGTTAATATCAATTGTAGTTGGCTAGGTGATTGGGATTAGTTTTATTTGTGCTATTATTGTATTTGTGAGCGTTTAGTATATAATTACACTTAGACACTGTTTAACATATTATGAAAATGTTTTGTATGTAGTGTAGGATATTTTTTACCTAGATCATTAGGCAACGGCAAACAAGGCTTTGTAAAATTGACTAATAGTGATTACTGATCAGTATTGTTATAATTAACTGGTACTAAGTAGTACGCTCACAGAAAACTAGTTTATTTACTATCCCTAGTAAAAACGTGGAGAAATGAATTATTTTAGTGTTAGCTATTACTTGCTGCATTGAGGCGATTACAGTGACATTTCGCGTCGTTTTTCTTCATTGTTCAAACAGAAATAAGCAACTGCAATTTTTTGACAGTTGCCGCGCGCAAGCTTTCGTCGGCATTTTTTTGTGAAATAATTTTATTTATGGCTCTCGTAGGTACGCTGTAGCGATGTTTCAAAGTTATTAATTAAATTATTTACTTGATAATGTGTTTGTTGATAGTGTAACATTGTGCAATATTTCATTTAATATGACTCAAATTTTTTATAGCTACATAATTTCGAATACGTAGCATAGTTTTTATCGAATTGTTTTAAAAGGAATAAATTCACATCTATAAAGAACCAGCTTTCAAGTTTTCTAATGGCTATGAGGTGTTAATTAAGTAAATTAAACTGAAACAATATACTAACTATTTTACGGATTTTTCTCGCTGGTTGCTCGCGTGGATTCCATAGTTGTTTGCCTCATTAAGTTCTGAATATAAGTAGTAATTCTCACATTGAGTAGGTGCTAGTTATATTGATTTTAATAGTTGCAAACTTTTATACATCCTTGTAAAAAAATGTCAGACGTGCTGCGAACAGATGGATTGATATAGAATCTCATATTTCCTCAAAAAATATCATGGCGAGATAAAAAAAGCAAGTTTTATTTACAGCCCAATTTACATACAGATCCAGCTGGCGACTTGTAAATTTTGTCACCCTGTATAAATAACGTATTCATAACGCGTGAGAGATTCGCGACACAATTTAAATGTTGCCATGCGTCAAATTCGAGTGGACTGTTTTGTTATTAATGGCAATACCGCTGGCGGGTACCGAAGGGAGCGCCGAAATTTACCAAAAGTTACAACTTAGTTATTCATAAGAAAATTGAAATTTATTATAATTTATTGTTTTAATTTCGAATTATTTCTACCACAAAGATGAACTGCTCATTGTTTTACATTTTAAATTTTTTCGTTGTTATACTTTTTTTTGTTTTTTTTTTCAGTAAAGTCTCATGATTTTTAACCTTAAAAATTGTTGAAAGATTTCGTTTAAAATATGATTTACAAATACGTAACTAAAAATACTGTGGGGGCAGGAAATATCGAAATTATATAAAAATATATTTATTTCCCGCATTGCTTGATCTTAGTGAAAAGGTTTAGAAAGAACACGTATAAATTATAATAAAAACTGATTAAAAAAAAACATTGTCAGTTCTGAGAATCAATGTACTTTACCTCAATTTGGCGACACCCAGCCTTAACAAGAACAAAGGACTGCCTTAACTCTACGATAAAACATAACATTAGCCAGCCGCTGCGATGGGAGGCTATTTATTGTGCTCTGTGGATAAAACATTGCGTGTAGGTTTTGGTGTTGGCTCAAACAACACGACCGTAAACATTATTTTTATATGAGGTTAACGAAAATAATTTTTGCAGTCGCAGTGCTCAGAAAATACTAGTGCAAATAAATATGTGTACGCGTATCCGTAAAACAGTTATAGTAACCAAATTTTGTATATTAATAAAGGGATGTAAATTAAACTGAATTCACTGTATGCAATCACCAATATCAATCAATGCAATGGAAATATTATGCCTAAACTGATCTCACGTATTAGGTTTGCGTTTTTATTGATTCAGAAATGGAATTGTCGCAGTGAATTTTAAGAGTGACAAACAAAGAACGGCCGTAATGGTTGGATGTGGCGTAATGGCGTTACGGTAAAATGGAGTAGCCGAATGGAACACCTGTCGCTAACGGAGGCTGGATTGTTTTGCCGGCACAAATTGATGTGATATCAGGCTACAATGTTATTTTATTGGCCTCATTTTTGCCATTGTTTTTCTCAGTTAGTTTCAACTGAAGTGACATCCCATCTGTGATAGTTTCGCATTTAAAACACTGTAATAGAAGGGAAAAATACAAGTAATATTTTATATCACTAACTAGTCAGGAAACATAGAAAATACCTTCAAATATATATATATATATATATATAACATTTAAATAAGTATAGAACATCATTAAACTACGATGAATATAGTTTTATAAAGTTATCGCGTTTAAAGGTCGAAGTGCTGCTAACTTCAAATTAGCTTTACAAATTCAAATTAACTTGACGCCAATATTGGAAGTTTGTTATGCCAACCAGCGTTATCGTATTTGTTATAGTTTGTGTTTAGGCTGCCAATGGGTTCGGAAATTCATTGTAGTCTGAAGATTATACAAATATAACAATTTAGAGAGTACAAGTAATATTGAAGACAAGTCATCTTGATACGATGCTTGGCATTCCAAATTAAGTCCATCTAAGACTAGCTAGCTAGAATTGCATTTAAAGTAATAAATAATTCTAAAATTAAATCAGTAGCAATAATAATAGTAGGAATTCAAGAAAACAACCTTAACGATTGATGAATTCTGAGATGAATGAATGGATGCCTGAAACTAACATCAGGTTATGATGACTTTATACGTACAATAATGAACATGATACTAGATTCGTAAATTTCAATACAGGAATTTAAAAATTAAGTTATTCCTAATAAATAGAAACACCGGGTTAAATCATTTTGTGTAGAACACGCTTTTAATGTGTTAAAAAATCGTCCAATATTATTTGATTTGTATACACATACAACTAAAGCCGTCCTAGTATTCGACAAAGCATCTAACTCATGCCTGTCTCATCTAGATAATGAACACTTCGGATACAGAGCACCGACAATACACTGCCATGCCATCTCATCGATGATTCTAAACAAGTTTTTTACTTTAAAAGGATTGAACGCGACGCATAATTAACCTGAATACTGGCCTACTTTAGGTGTGTTGTAGAAATGAAGACACTGGTTAGCTCACAGTTTTATAACTTCCATAATAAGCTCTAATGTTTATTAAAGCCTTTGTTGTTCCTCGTAAAGTTTTTTGGCTTTTTGGCGTCAGCGTACTTTTTACTGTTTACCGACTTTTATCATTATATTGTAGGCATTGTTTTTTTAGCGTTAGTCATTATTTATGTATGGAAACTTTTAATAAGAAAGTTTTCATGATTAATTATTTGTTTACGGCTGATAGAGATTATTACTTTATTAAATAGTTTTTTTTTATATTAGGTATCTATTAAGCTATTTATTACGATCTATGTCGTATATTTGAGACATGAAGTGGCAGCATTTTAATTTTTAAATGATTTTTTAAATCCATAACTCCATAAATCCATAACTGTTAGATAAAGTACTACTTTAGCTTCTCGAATAACAACCAACGAATAGAGAAGGACGCAGCCATACAAGTTACGGTTAAATCGACTCGCAGTGAATGTAAGCTGTTAATTATAACGCGTGTGGTGGCGCTGGCATTACGTGCCTTCTAATGATGTACTTGATCTGTGTAGAGGGTACGAGCTCGGCGAGAGCGTATTTATTGGGGGAAATTGCGCCAACTTTATTCTATAGCGGACAACGGTGCAGTTGGGTCTCCCAGTAAGAAAACACCGCCGCCCATAGACATCCGCGCATTGTGTTGCCGGCTTTTCACGCCGCTTAAGCGGCACTTTTAGGGCCATGAATATCCTTACTCACTCTGCGAAACAAAGTGCAAATACCGTTTAACGCTGAGTATTCTGTTATTGTATGTATGTATGTATTGTATATTTAATATATATGCATGTTATGTGATGTATTTCTATACTTTTCTTATGTAGCTAAGTTCTAAAACATTATTTTTAATAGAGCTTCATAAAACCGAACATTTTATTTTTATAATATATCGGGCACCGAAGCAGGTACTTTTTCTCTATAGTAAGAGACCATCGCCGCACGTGGACGTGGTATTATGTGAGCCCATGGCATCACTTCCCTTTGGTCAGTGCAATTAGTGCGTCAGCAGAATTCCCACGGGTTTTCATCAATTTCTTAAAATTAATACCTTACATCACACTGATCCAATTTTATATCAAACAATAAGTTTACCATCAATTAAAAATATATACTTGGATTCTTTTAAAGGTACGTTTATTTAGTTTCTTCTCGTCTAATTTGCGTGCACTTTACCTAAATTTGCGCCGGGAGGCTTATTTTCAGCGTATGCGAGACACAAAGGCAAAGAAAAAACGTTCGACAATATTTCTTATATATGCAATGCCTAATGAGACATATCAGTGGAATATGCTAGAAAATAAGGATATGAAATTCATTTTCATAACTCCTTATGATTAATTTGTATCTTGTGTAGTACCTACTACATCATCCGACTCTGAACATTTATTCTGATTTCTATGAAAATGAGATTCAGTTGCAGTACTTTTAATATTCATAATATTAAAATACGTTATAATACGTAAACGTATTATTGCTACTATGTATTATTAGTATTATTACGTATACCAGCGCTACGTTATTGTACGTTTCCTATAAAGGCCGGTAACGAACCCGCTCTGTATGGGTTAGGGGTGTCCATGGGCGGAGGAACGCTAGTCCTAGATGAGCCTCCTGCTTGTTTGCTAACGTTATTATAATAAATTGTATTGATGCTAAAATATAAGATTGAAATAGAGATATTCTATTTATGAATCGCTTCTAGAGAGTTCTAAATTATAATTTGACATCATCACATATTTACATCACATCATTCACAGTTTTACAGCGGACGGTGGTATGAAATTTGGATTTTCAAAATTATTAAGTGTTGAGCGTGTTATTTTTAATTTGCCTAAGTACGTCAGAATATAGTCTAATAATTGTACGCGTCGACAATCAACAATGAAATGTCAAGTAAATTGCCTCTTCACACGCGATTTACACAGTTTGAATTATCACAGCTTATGAGATGGGCGGATCTGATTATTTATTCCGACAAATGTTAATTTGCGTCAATCTAACGAAACAAGTTATTAAACAAAGCCATTGTAACGTATGTTTTGCTAGGTAATCTATAAATGATACATATTATATACACGAGTAAGTAGGTATACTAACTTTCAATTATAATGTTTTCATATAAATATAATTTATCTATCGAGGTAGGTACATACAAATTTATAAACGCCTTAAGCTTCTTTTAATCAACTAAATTGTCATATTACAATACAAACAAGACCATTTTAATGAGGATGTAGGTACATATATTCTAGTGAGCGTTAGATAAGCTTTATATAAGACTAGATAACATTAACTTATCTGGTAAACGATACAATCATGTCGCCGGTAAACAACGTTATCGTATGTCATTTCTGTCATGTCACACGTCTCCGTGACGTCTGGACGTATGGTAATGATGCGTATAAAGCAACCACAGACACGTAATTATCTATGGAGCCGCTTTATGCAGATGGATAATGACTTTTACACGTAACGAAGCACTCTGACATGCCATTCACGCGAGCAGTTTTCTCAATGCGAGGCCTATTTATTCTTCGTCTCTACTATCGATAGTAGGTGACTACACATTAATAGTAAATCATAAGACCGATCGCAATTGATAAAACAAAGGATGTATAAAATAGGATCTTACAGATTTACGGAAAATATTGCATGGGTTGTAAAAGATTTTATTAAGTAAAAGAAAATGAAGGAAGTAACTGCATACATGAAAATACGGCTTATGTTATACGATGAGAAGTCAAGAACATGTGCCGAGTTCTTTGAAAGACAGTAAAAAGTTTTATCACTCATCATAGAACAGCTCTAACACATACTCTCGTGATCATTTGGTTGATGGCGCTGCCACAAATCTGTATTAGTACGAAACCTAGCGCTTTGACCTAAATTGATGTTGGCATACAGCTCGTATTTAAAACTGTTTCTTTTAATATTAACGGTGGTAAACGACCAGGAGGCCCACCTAATGACGTATCTTTTATAGGGTTCGCAAACCAAGAGCGCCTAATTTTAGCAAGACTAAGACTGACCGTGTTAGACTTGAGCAAGAACTAAACTAAGCCTGCGTCTTGCAGCTATTCTTTTGGCAGTGATTCTTGGAATTTCTCATTAAATCTTTAGACATATTTTATAAATCTGGTTGGTCTTTACTATGGCTATGCTAATTCAATCTCAAAATGTTCCTATTGTGATAGGTTTTTCTAAGATCTGAAGTAAACTTTTATAAATATCAATAGTCTAATAGGTAATTTCAAGACTTGTTAGACTCTTGCTACAAGACCAAGACCAAGACCGGGAACGCAATACCAAGACCAAGACCAATACCAGGTGTATTGGCTCAAGACCATGACTGGCTAAGTCTTGCATTTGGGCAACACTAATTTTTCACAATATCTATGCCTTAGTTGTTTTTATATTAGTAGTTATTTCAACGTTGAAGTATTGAAGAATTGCATAAGTTTTTAATTCGTGGTTGGGGTAGGTAGGAGGGATATGCTCAAAGCTTTTAAGTTTCGAAAGTGGGTTCAACTTTCTTTAAATATGTGACAACAATTACTACAACAGATATTTTGGAAATCGATTTTTAGCGTTATGAGACGTTACATAAATTGCTTTATAATAGTAAGATATTTGAAAAATATTGAAATGTAAGCAACTAATTTGTAATTTATTTGGTCTTTGAAAGGGCTTGCTATAGCGAGTGTATTAACACTAGCTTGTGAGAGTCTTGCTGAAGAATATGCTGACGCACTTATTAGGCCAGCGCTTCCGAACAGAATATCAGCGAGAACAGTACTTGGCCTGTGATATTGGAGCGGAGTTCTTCATGGGCGTCGGTGATCTGTTACCATAGATGAGCTTCGTTGTCCTCTATATAATAAAAAAATGAACAAAAAGCGTTATTTTAGGTGTACTTCAATATTTCCTAATGTTTTATTAATTCCATTAACATAGGCGGGAATTGGATTGCAGATAGGCATCTGCTCTTATCTCAGAGACGAGGCTATTAATATTTTTGGACTAAAGCGTAGATATACATCTGGGAATTATCCGACTGTTCTCAATACGTGACATGAATGAGCGCAGTTTACTTATTTTCAGTTATGACCTAAGCTCCTGTCCGATAGGAAATAAATTTACTTTAAAACGCTACCTGAAATTTCTGATGTCATATGTAATGGCATAGAAAATACTTTCAAAACATTAAAGTGCCAGATAATTTTTGTTACACTATGTTATATACATTTCAAGTGTAAAGATATGAATTTAAACGTTTTAGGTGCGTATATTGTGCACAACTATACCGTAATTAATATGGAAAATATGCTCTTGACTTGATTCTATTTTCTTGATTCTTGACTGTATTCTGTAAATATGTGATACTCCAGTGAGTAACATAGATTAATCTTACTCTTTCTTATTCTTGTCTTCGTTCTTACGAGTTGACAGTTACGAAAATTATAAAGATTTTTATTTAATTATTTGTTACTTTCATAACTACGCAAACTGTGAGATCTTCATGGTGTGTAAGGCACGTAAATGTATAAAGAAGTGGTGCGCATAACGCTAAAATAGTTTTATTGCATTACAGGCCGACAAATGGTGTGTCAACTGTCATGAAGTGATGTATCACGTTTTGTGAAATTTTTCAGCTTTTCAATTTACTTCAAGTTCTATAATAAATAATACATTATATTCAAAATATACTAAAAATATTAGTTATTAATATTCCTACAAGAGCTTTTTTTATAATTCTTTGTTAGATGACGATTCTGATTTAAAAGATTAAACCACGAACTAGATTCGGTTTTATATAACAACTCAATTCCAAAAATCTATTTCAAACTTTAAACCCTTAAACCGTAATTGATTCTGGAACATAGATTTTTTTTTTAATTAAAATAAATCAACACACCTAACAGACTTAACATAGAAGGAACTTAAAAATTTCGTGAAAATCTTACTCAGGTCGTTTACCTTTCAGCGCCAGGCTTTTTACGGAAACCGCAATTTTAGAGATAGGTATTTTAAATTGTCTGCTCCATAAAGGCTTTCGCTATTAAAGAGAGTGCAGAGGAAGGTCTCTAGGTATATGAATAAATGGGAGATGGGTGCATTTATCATTCCCGTGATGCCTAACTTCATGGTACACAATTTAAAAAGTAACGCTCATTATGTATTGCTATTAAGTCTCGTGACAAATTTGTAATTTCAAGAACCTTTTTCACTTTTTATTATCCTGATTAAAGTGTTAGTATGAATGGCTAAAAGAAATTTTATTTCGGCGCAGAAACTACCATTATAGCCTGCTTCCCATCTAACTCCCAGTGCAAAAAACTAGAACAAGATGTCCTTATATCCTATACGGCAAATAATAAAGCCAAGCGGGCACCGATACGCTTAAATTTACCTACGTGCTCGTATCTCTTACAGTCGTACAAATTGGGTGGCTTTATTTAAGTTTTTGTTTTAAGTTGCGATGCAAACAGTGCAACATAATCAGTTAGACCAAAGGGTTTACGATAAAACCTAGAAATGTAGTTTTGTTCTGGATGTCAGTGGCAATCGCCTGGACCTTGTTTCAAGCTACAAGCACCACTTCAAACATTATTCTCTTGTCAACGAAAACAAACAATCGTTTTTGCTGGGTTACTATAAGTCCGCTGTGTTCTGTTCGCTTAGCGAATTGCACAGATTTTTGGATAACACTAACGAAGGTTCATGTTTACTGATCAATTATTTTTTTAATATTCTATATTATAGTATATTGATATTTAATATAATATTTGTACTTGTATTATGAAGAATAAAGATTTGATTGGTTGTTTGAATTGCATAGGCTCCAAGACCGCTTGACGGATTTGAAAAATTCTTTCACCGTTGGAAAGCCACATTATCACCGGTGAATATAATAAAACGCCAAATTGATTAACTGAGCTGACCGAATGATGAGTCTTTGGGATAATGAACTGAACACAGTATACTTAATAATATTAAATAGCATCATTATTAATGAATATTTTTTTCTACAATTAAGTGTTTGTACTATTGTAAAATATTTTTAACAGCTGTAGCTACTTTTACGTAACCATATTACAACGTATCCTTCAATTTGAAGTTTGCTATAGACATAAATTCATATAGATTCAAACATTAATGAGTTTCATTACTTTTAGGATCATGTTAGCAATCTTTTTTTTTAATAATCGTTGATTTTACCTGTAATAAATAAAGGCAGGTGAACATTAAATATAGGCGATCGAAGGTAAATGCCTTATCAGTTTATTCACAGACCGGTGTGGCTTAATCCTTAGTTGGAAACTACAGATACCCAATAAATTAGCTAACTTTTAGCTAACTATCCAGGTGCAGACGAAGATTTGGGATTAAGAGAGTTAACTATAAAATAAATTATAGCGAATCGACGCAATAATTCGACGTCAAGTGTTTATCTATCAAGTTTTGTATTCTATAAATGCGTTAAATAAGTTGTTTGTTCATGTTTGTAACTTCGCTACTGATGATAGAAAGTCATTTTTGTTTGAATTAAAGAAACTATTAAATAATTAGAAATAAATTGTATAGTAGGTATGTATTAAAAAAATTATAGTATAGCGGACAACGGAGCAGGTGGGTATCCTATATGATAAGATAACACCGCCGCCCGTGGACAACCGTGCCACAGTTCGTGCATTGGCTGTATTGCCGGCTTTTTACGCCACTTAAGCGCCATTAAATCATCGGATCGGAAGTTAATATATAGAATAGAAACTATGTTAAAATCGGTTCAAAGATGTGTATCTAACACAAGATCGAAATGGATAACATACTTTATTTAATCAAAACATTCATGAAGAATCAATCTTTTTTTTAAATTTATTTGCTTTATTCGAAAGCAATAAAATTTCCTAACATAATTCTATTTACGATTAAAAAATAAATAAAATTGATATAATGTGTTATATTTACATGCATAATTAATAATTCACAGCACCCAAGCTAATCATATTTTAACGAACGTACCCCAATCTGCATAATAAACTAAGTTTTATTTTAACATCCCTGAATAGTATTAGGTACTTAATTATGACCTTGCAATATCATTTGCAACTACAATGAATAGTTATTTATATTATTTATAGGTAGGTCTCTAAATGTTTGTGGGCATTGATTAAAAATATTTAGGAAGGCATTGGTTTTTTTTTTAATAAGTAACAGTAAGCAAACTTGTAAATAGTCATATAGAAGATGGATCAGTAATATAATATAAAGTGCCGCTGCATATCAGCCTATCCCGCCCGTGATCGTGTATCTAGAAATGTGTATAATAATGATCTTCCAAAGTAATCACCTTAAATTCCGGCCAATTTAAAATTCAGCAATGTCACTCTTAACTTATCCGCCAACTTCGAAACAAACTACCAAACAAAATTCCGCCGCGACACAGAATGAGCGAACTTTCTTCGCGATTTATGATCCCTTTAAAAATATATTTAAATACGGTCTTGATATACCGCGATGGGCGTGACTTGGCAAAGTTTCAGCAATGAAGAGCGACGTGGAGTAGCCGTGGAAGGCAGGAACGCAAAAACTGCCATTTCCGGTCTCAGACTCTGCTAATTTAAGTCGGACGATAGAGTTAGATCAAATCTTACATTGGTTTTAGATTCAAGTTGCATACTAAAACTGTAATTCGTACGGTAACTACCTCAATTTTGTTTGTATTTCAGACTTCATTAAGCATTTAGTTGTAATTGCAAATTGTTTGCACAAAAACATTTCATGTCTCTCAAAAACATTTTGGAATAATAACGAATTGGTAAGCTGCGCGCCTCTAGTTTCTGCATTTGCCGCGAATGAGTAGGTATATCTGAAATAGAGGTGAAAGTAATAATTTAAAAACTTTGTGAAAATAATGTTAAAAATATTTCATTTCCATCTGATATCTTAATCTCTGAAAGGATGAAAGGGTGACTAATCTTCTGCAATTATGTAAATTAAATGTACGCTTTCAAACATTTTCACATTGAAATAGCTTTTTTGACCCTTGAACAAGGATTATTTTTTATAGCTAAGTTTCAAAGAATTTGTAAAATATGGCCGCGATTTAATTTATGTCTTCACTGACAGATTAAATATGTAACATCTTCTTGCAGAAATCGGTCCATAGCTGTATCAAGCAAACAGTTTAAAAACTGTTTCCCCTAGTAGATTTAGTATATGGTATGTCCATAAAGATATTAAGTTTGATACGTCAAACAGGCACTATATTTTCATAATTAAAAAATCGTATATTTAATAACGTAAAAGTGTTGCAACATGGCTACATTTTATACAATTAATCGATACAATTTCAATTTACACGGAACTAATACATTTGTAGATAATCATCTCTGGCATTATATTGTTTTACACAAAAACAAATACTATTAATCGAATTGGATGCCCTTTAATTTGTCTTATTACTGTACCGTTTTATGTTTACTACCGATGTATTATCAGACAAGCATTTCATTCTATGCGATGTTATTTTTTATACTATAGCGGACAACGGAGCAGGCGGGTCCGTGGGTCTCCTATATGATAAGAGAACGCTGCAGCCCATGGACAACCGCGCCACACTCCGTGCATTGGTGTGTTGCCGGTTGTTTACGCCACTTAAGCGGCATTTTAAGGACCTCCGATATCCTCATTCACTCAGCGAGACACAGCACAAGTACCGTTTCACGTTGAGTATTCGATGAGCCCGTGGTATCACTTCAGATAAGCCGGCTCAGTTAGTGCGTGTGCATTTAATAGTATTATCATGACACGTACAGATAACTTATTGTCACGTAGATATGTTATAAAACCCATAAATTTACCGGTGTACTGACACAATATTACTATTAGGATACGTGTACCTTGTTTATCAGTTTTTGTTTATGGTAAACTGAACAAAAACTGGACGATCAATAAAAGGATGCACACTGAGATGACTAACATGGAAGTGAACCGCGAAGGATTGACTAAACACGTTAACCTATCCAAAATATAATCAACTAATCAAGCTGTCAGTTCCAATACAGAAGTTACCAGCCGCTGTATTATTTGGCCAGTCCATTAATTTTTGCCAATACAAAGAGAAGCCATGAAAGAAATCCCAAGCGGACCCTCGGCCCTTAAACTAGTGTCTGCAACAGTCTCCCTTTTTGCTAGGCTCGTCACAAGACAATGAAGGCGGGTATGTTAAAGAATCATAAATCATTGTCTGATTAATGAACTGTACGGGTCAGTCTAATCATATCATGTAAGGGCAATTTTGGGTGAATATTTGACATATGATATTACATATTAAATTTTCCAGACTAAAATTATCTTTATATTTAACCAAGGGTACTTATTTTGTTTGGTAAAAATCTTGCTCTTTCCTCAAATTTATATTAATAGTGACCCCGTATTTACAAAATTATGTAACAATAATAAAAAAGTATCCGAATTGCATAATAGTAATTGTACTAAAGTGTGGGCTTAATTGAGACAACCTATGCGTAACATGACGTCTATTAAAAATTGAAATTTATATATTCATTCCCAAAAAGAACACGTATAATAATTTTAAAAAATATAATTATACCGACCTTAGCCAATTTTACTTATTACAACGTATTAGAAGGATATCTATATGTTTAAAGTCTAAATGAAACGTGTTCTTTCACACGTGAAATGCCCTCGCGTTAGGTATTTACTTTCAAACAAAAAGACAAAAGTTAAAACTACGATATATTTATCGTAAAACTTCTGTTCTTAAGTTGGCGCGGCCCACCCTAAGGTTATATTGGAGCAAATGTTCTTTTAACTCGTAATGAATCGCTTTTCCTTCAAAAGTTTCACAAGGCCAAAGGTTTGCTTCTCTTACTTTGTCGCATAGAATTTTATTGAAGTATAAATAAATTAAAATATATATTAGACGATTTCTGTCTTTTGAATCATTCGCCAAATTTCAAACGTATTGACATTGTGATATATAAAACGAATCAAACGGAATACTGAAAAACAAAACAGAATCGAAATAATTGAAGGCTTAATAAATACCCTGCCATTGAATTGAACGTTGAAAATCATCACATTAATCTCCATTAGAAAAAATATATACTTCAAGTACCGTTCACATATATGTGTGTTTGTTGAATAAAAATAAGGTTTTAATTTTATTTTCCATTGAACTTACAAAGTTCGCTGAAGACTAATTTGAAGCGGTTATTGCAATTACCGGGGTAGGACCAGATAGGAATAGTCTAGTGCTCTCATAAACAACTGTAATTGAATATACTAGCTCGGAATAAGTGAGAAACTATTCTAAAGGTGGGCGGATATATTCAATTTCCGTTTGCCCATCCGTCTGCGAAGCGTGGTCACCGTCTTGCCTATGCTTAGATACTCCGTTTTTAATCGTACCTGTTCAGAGTCAAATAATATTTATAAATCATATATTTTTTTATATATGGTATAGCGGGCAACGGAGCAGGTAGGGTCTCCTACTCTGTAAGAGAACACCGCCGCTTATAGACCGCGTCACAGTCCGCATATTGGTTATGTTGCCGGCTTTTTACGTCACTTAAGCGGCATTTTTAAGGGCCTCTGTTATCCTCACTCTCTTAGCGAAACACAGTAAAGGAACTGTTTCACCCTGAGAATTTTTCGAACGTAGTTTCACTTCGTTTCAATTCGTGCGTCCGTATATGCTTCAGCATGGCTCTCCCGCGGGTGAATTTATTTTGTTCATATAATTGGTCTGAATGTGTGTTTTTATGATCGTTTTCGTGTTATTATCTAAAATAATTATATAAAACGTGTTTAATATGTCGTCGTTTTAGTACGCGGTATATAGGTAAATGTGTTGTTAGATAAAATCGGAAAAACATGAAACGAAAGCTTTGTTTTTGATTTATAATATTGCAGAAATGTGGACCTCGCCGGGGGACCTTTCAACTTTGTGACGTAAATATTAAGCAAATCCCTTTTCGGTCTTCACGTGGGAAGGATTAATTTGACACGTGTCTAGTTGGATATTTTCAAATTTCCCTTTGGAGAACGATCTAAGTCCATCCATGGAGTTATATAGGGTCAGATAATGAATTCGAACTCGACGCCTCTTGCCCATAAACTGTATTGTTTGTTGTTCGTTCTTCAAATAAAGAAAGTTGAAAATCTACATATTTTTAATTAAGTTTAAAACTGCTATTACACCCATGAAATGTTTCTATGTTATGTTGTTAGGCTAAATTTATTTCAGCATTCTGGAAATAGTACTTCACTATAGCCAATCATGGCACTATTTCTTATTTTTTAATTTTTTTTATAGCAACAGTGCCAAACTAGCAGGATGAGCCTCCTGGGCAAGCGGTCCTCCGCCCATGGACACACCCAGCCCTTGCAAAGCCGCGAGTGCGTTGCCGGCCTATAAGCTTGAAATTATTGAGAACTATTCTTTGTGTAACTTTTATAGCCTGTACTTGTTACTAACAATTCCTACGTTTCGTCATTTGCCAGCTCTATGTACTTATTGCATATATTTTAAGAATATTTTTTAATATTTCACGGAAAAGAAACGGTAAGTGGGTATATTAAATTTGTGAAAACTTCAAGGATAAGTTGAAGCGCGCCGAGTAAGTTGAATGGTACAAATTAGTTGTCTAATTCTATCTCCTCTTGTAAATTTGTTTAAAATCGCTCCTCACCCTGGAGAAATATTCGCAATGAGTGTCATTGTTAACTAAATCTTCGGATACTTTATAAATCTTACTACGAACTTTCATAGAAGTTGGGGGTAGGAAGTCGCTGATTCAATAAATTATTTGGTTTGTGAAAATAATGAAAAAAATATATCGAATCACCTTTGTTAGGAATGCATTTTAAGTTAAAATTTTCAAAGTGTTCTGTTTGTGTCTACTGACATACCCTCATATATCAGCGGTGGTGTCTAGTGAAATATGAGCTAATACCATAAAATAGATGAAAAACATTCAATCGACGTTGAGGAAATTATGTAGGTCGTAATATATACAGCCAGTGCTTCAAAATCTATAAAATTGGTGTCAAATGCTTATCTAATCGTGTAGCATAGCGTACAGTTAAAGTTTGAACTGTGTCGTTAAGCTTTATTGAAGCGAAATTTCTCTGCCATTCCAACTCATCTTTACTAGCGAAACTGTTCTTATTTAATTCTGTTGCAGTTGCCATTGTTACAAAATATAATGCATGCTTTATGTTAATCTTATGAGTGCTCGTTTACCTACCTACCTCCCTACCTCCCTACCTACCTACCTCCCTACCTACCTACTTCCCTACCTCCCTACCTATCTACCTCCCTACCTATCTACCTACCTACCTATCTACCTACCTACCTCCCTACCTATCTACCTACCTACCTCCCTACCTATCTACCTACCTACCTCCCTACCTCCCTACCTACCTACCTACCTACCTCCCTACCTATCCACCCACCTACCTATCTACCTACCTCCCTACCTACCTCCCTACCTACCTACATACCTACATACCTACCTACCTACCTACCTACCTACCTACCTACCTACCTACCTACCTACCTACCTACCTACCTACCTACCTACCT
>DWCF01001150.1:0-33577 GCA_018230265.1 Delias oraia
ATGTTTCTTTATTATCTACTGCGGTATGCATTTTAGAATTAATAGTTTAACACTACTTTAACGATAAAAAACACGTGGTTTTCACAACATTAAAATAAATTAATTTAAAGTATTCTCGTTTTTATTAATAGTTGACTAATTATACATTTACTTAAATTATAAATAGAGGTTATTCAAAAAAACATTTAAAGTCTATCTTGATAAGTTTTGCAGCATAAAATGTTTCTAGGAGTGGTTAATTTGAATTTATTTGTTTTAAACTAAGATTTGCAAATAAAAAGTGACACGACTGAGTTAGTTTCAGCCGTATTTTTCCTAGGTAACACATGCAAACTTAGCAGCGTTTTTAGACTAAATATACATTATATGTTAATTAGATCAGATGAAGCCTGATATTAAATATTACTACTTCAAGAAGATTTTACATTTTAACTAAACTCTGTCAATAGTATTTTTTGTCATCGTAAAGTTGTCATTTTAGTAACGTCTGTCTGCCTATTTTTATATTAACATTTGAGTAAACAACACAATATTCTTAGATGAAGCACTTCGTGGTACTACCATTCTAATGCCATTTATTTTTCGCAATTAAGGCTTTCTGTTTTTGTCTCACTATACCTCGATTCTGCGTGAGCGGTGACATGTGATTGTAATCTGTAAATTCATAGCAAGCATTTCAGAATATCGTGCTTCGAAGCACTAAAGCAGGCTTACGATGTGATATCACGATATACTATTTCGACGTTTACTTAATCCATCCATGTTGGTTGTAAAATTAGAACTCTTGAAAAAAAATTGGTACTAGTTTTAAGAGCATCGTAGTTTAATGGTTTTAAAAGTGTACCACCATGAATCGAGAGGTATCGGGTTCAAATCCCGGTCTGGACAATTATAATTTATTCAGTCTCTAGTTGGGCTTGACAGTGGCCGGGCGAGTGTTTTAATACTGTCGCACCCATGGGAGAGCCATGCTGATGCATATGTAGACGTACTACTTAGGCCGGCTCGTCCGAAGTGATACCATGGGTTCAAAGAAAACTCAGTACTTGTCTGTGTTTCGCAGCATCAGTGAGTTTATCGGAGGCTCTTAAAAGTGCCTCTTAAATGGAGTAAAAAGCCAGCAACACAACCAATGTGCGGACTGTGGCGCGGCTGTTCATGGAGGCGGTATTCTCTTACCATATAGGAGACCCACACCTGTTCCGTTAACCGCTACAAAATGAAAAATAAAAAAATATGGGTTATTAGAGAAGGTATTAGTATTTTTTATTAAAAGTATTTTTAATATTTCATACATGAATTTTATATTGAAATTAAAACAGTAAAATCATCTTTAAAAATACGCCCGTCATAAATTAAATTCTAGCTGAACAATAATTTTTATATTGATACATCATTGGCAAGTGCTTATTGATAATATTTTTGGCATCAAACACAGACATGTGCAAAATGGAGACAGAGTAGTGACTATAAATGTCAGGCTTTATGTCAGACAAGCTGAAGCTGTATACAAAAATGCACTCGCTTAAAATTGGTTCAAAATTACGCATAATGGCGTCCATTTCGTTGTTAAAATACTACGAAATAAAGGGAAAACGTGATAATATGTATCGATTGTTTGCAATAACAATGTCTGCATGCCGGTGACGTGCTATGAATAATTTTCATGTAAAATTCTCTTGCATTATGATAGACGTCATACATGAATGCCGAATAATATAGCACGTTATTGTATTTGTCGGCTCCTTTGACTGGTATAGTGCATAACTGTCTCAATTACAGCGATGGAGGCTTTGTAGTGGTTTCACAGTATTTCAAAAACTTTTTGTGCTTAAGTTACGTCTAGGAAAACGTTAATTTTTAAAGGTACACCACAGAGAAAGAAAAACGTTTATGTAATTATTAATAAACATTTAGTACCAACACAATGAAACATACACCTCTCGCTTCTGTAAATATGTATGTGTTCCCAAGCCAGTAAGAGAACACCAACCTCCGTAAGAAAACAATGCCGCCCATGGACAACAACCACATTTCGCGCATTGGTTGTGTTGCCCGCTTTTTACGCCACTTACGCGGCATTCGTAAGGGCCTCCGATATCCTCAATCACTCAGCGAAACACAGTAGAAGCATTGTTTCAAATACAACTAACATTTCACGCTAAGTATCCTGTGAACCCTTGGTATCACTTCGGACGAGCCAAGATAGCAAAATTATATAAGTATAAATACTCTTCCAAAGCACCTACGGATAGTGGCTTTGATTTGATTTAGGTTTATATGGAAAAAACGCGTGTAACCCTTTTTCCTTTAAAAAGGTGTTGAAAAATAAAAAAAATACTTTTTTATATTTATTGATATATGTTATTGATTCAGAACCACTGGACGACAATAAGCTGACCATAATATATTGACAATAAAAATGATTTAATTATCTTAAGTCTTAAAATCCGTTATATTATTAAATTATTTGTATACTACATATAAAATGTATAGGATTACACAAAATGATGTAAATATTATTGGATCACTGGAATTGAAACAGAAAATTGAATCACTGTTCACAAACGTAGGTGTTTAGTAAATTGAACTTGACATGTTTTATACAATAATATTCAATAACAAATTCAGATATATTAAAGGACTTTTTTACAAATTTTATTTTATTATTATTATTTTTTATTCTATAGTGGACAACAGAGCAGGTGGGCTTGCTATTTGGTAAGAGAACACCGCCGCGCATGAACAACCGCGCCACAGTCCGCGCATTGGTTGTGTTGCCGGCTTTTTACGCCGCTTAAGCTGCCCTCACTCTGCGAAATGCAGTACAAGTATCTTCTCACGCTGAGAATTCTGTGAGCCCGTGGTATCACTTTGGACGAACCGGCTCAATTATTGCATTAGCATGGCTCCTCCATGGGTGGGAATTAAGCAATTTTTTAAATCTTAAGCAATTTTATTTATAAAGAAGTTGCTTAAGATTCCTTTTTGTCGGTCTAGAAACATACTTAAAGGTCTCATCTCATCTCTCTCATCTCTCGTCCGGGACTATCCCTTGTCTTACAAAGTGGTATTGCGTAGTATTACGTACTGTTAGAAAATGCCCAGAAAGACCAACATTTAGTTAATATGTTTTTCCATGAAATTAAGTGGATCACATATAACATAAATATTGTTATCTTACTTAGTTACAGCTTTTTATAATTTTATTATAATTTTTACTGTATTTTATTAACTTGCATAACTTAAAAGTATATGTGGTTAAGAAGAAGAGAACACGAACATGAAGAAATTTTTGCTGACTTAATTATGAACCCACCAGGAAAAACCATACCTTGTTGAACAGCCATTTTGTTGCAAGAGATGTTAAAAAGATAAACTTTGGTAACTGGCGTATTGATTGTTTTTGACTTAAATGGATTGAAATTTATATATACGGAGAATTAAAACCTCAATAAGAGAAAAAATACAATGATAATTCAAAAGCAAAGTTTGCAAGTTCTAATATTTTATTTGTATTCATTACCAGAGAAACCGCAGGCGGTTGTTTCGCTGAGGTTACATTTTGTTTCTTTTATATCGTAGAATCTAAGATTAGATACTCTTTCCGTTGGTCCGTAGCTTGTAAAACCATTTATATGTAAAATGTTCTAAAAATTGCCTGCGGTGGAAATCAAAATTGCAACATACACGTTTTATCGCCAATATCTATATTTTTAATAATGAGCATTTTTTAAGGCATTTTGTGCCGCGCACAACCGCTCTATAGAATCAGCTGCTAGCAGGGGCATTTCCAAACCAATACAACTTGGGGACCTTCAGGAAAAGAGCGTACATTCCTAAAAGGCCGGCGACGCTCTGCAAGGATCGGGGGTGCCAATCGGCGGTGGACCGTTTGCCCTAGATGAGCCTCCAGCTTGTTCGCTGCCAATTAAATAAAAAAAGTTATATTTAATTTCATAAGATTCTTTATTGGATTATAAATCTATTATGAAATATATTAGCATAATATCTACATAGTCTTTAATTTAATGAAGCAATAAGCTAATTAAGTCCTCATCCTATTAATTTGACTTAATAGGATTTGTCGCTTGGCTTAAAATTAACAGTTTAATCAGAGGGCTCTAATAAAAGTTTTAATATTGTTACAAATTATCTTAGCTTTGATTAAAACAACTTTTGATTAGTTCAATGTCAAATTTAATTATGGACTTAAGTAAAATTTTATTATATGAAAAGGAAACTAATTCTACTAAAAACTAATTCAGCCATTATAATTTTTACCATAGTTTAATTGATAAAGTATGACATTTAAGTTTTTTTACTATTTCAGAGAGTAGTTGGTTTATGTGGCGTTGATACAATAGTATATATACTCACGATGAAAAAGATAAGGAACATTTCGCGAAAGTCGGTTTCACTGGAAATTTCTTAACCTATGTAATTCCAACCGGCCCTTATAAAAGCTATTATCTTTATATATTACCTTTTTTAATGTGAAAAAAGTATGCGAGTCATAATTATAAAGTTAATTAAGCTTAACAGCGACTGTATCTGATTACTATTTGCAAATTTCCCCGGAGAGAATGGCCATTTTTACCATTTATATTGTAATATAAATTTTTCTATTTGTTTAAATGGCATGATTAACTCATACAAGCTTGAAACTAGTTGTCTATTGTAAACTAACTCTGATAAATGTTCTGGTCTTGGACGCAATTTCAATATTTTTTAAATTTATGGAGTTTTCATTTTTTTATATCATAATAAGGTGACGTTGATTTCCATTTACATTATTATTTCTATATAGCTTTTATAGAGACGATATTTTAATTATTACATACTTTAAAAAAGGACACTTATACTAACCACTATAACAGTTAGACATATGCTGCAATGACATTTTTGTAGGTAGTTGTATGGTTTATTATTTGGTTTTGTTGTCTATAGTATTCACAGCGTACATGATATAAAGATTCTTTTATTTATTTTTTTACACTTTTGAATACATTATTGGCGCTTTAATAAAGATGCCCAGAGTGTATGTTTAAAATTATAATATCATTTCTGAAATCAGTTCAAATAAATAAACAATCAAACCTTTCCTCTTTATAATATTCGTATAGAAAACGTTTTGAGGAAAAATGCTACAGACAAACAGATATGTTTACATATACTCCATATATACTTCTGCGGTTTCACAATACTTAAGTTTTATTTTATTCAAAACCCTGTGGAACTCGACACCTCCCTCAAATTCAAAGAAAAAGAAAAAGTTAAACAAGAAAACACTTTCAAATGTGACTGAATAAAAAACAAGCACCCAATTTCGTAAGCTCTATTACAGTACCTACGGCTGCAGAATAGAAAGATTGTATCCGAGTTCTAAAAAGAATTTACTTTATTACTAACTGGATCTCGTTGGATCAACATAAGAGAATAAAATTTATAAATTTGTAACAAATATTGCTACACTTTATTATTAATTAATATAATTTAATTTCCATTGAATTCTCTTAGGAAAATTCTACGTGCTTAAATGCTGAGTTTATATTAGATTTAGAAGAATTAATTAATTTTTGATCCAGATGGTATTCAATATAAAAAAAAATCTTAAGTTATTTACAATCGCAGTAGACAAAATGTTTATTATTAAAGTTGTTTTTAGTCTATACGGTCAGTAATAAAAAAGCCATTCGCTAGCTATATGTAAGTAATATTTATTGGGAGATTTCTATAAAAGCAATGTGTTTGAGAACAAAAGATGAATGGGTCACGTATCGGTGGGCAAGCGTGAATAACCCAAGCGGTATTGTGAGTTGTATTCAATAAAGTCATTAGTAGTGTATTGTACTTCATATATTAACGTTTGTTTAACAAATACAACATTTTCCTTATTTATTTCACAGTCCAAGGGGGAGACCTATGTGCAGCATTGGACGTCTTGTGGCTGAAATGATGATGATTATGACGATGTCACAGATCTTAGAAATAATATTTGTTAGTCTAAAACATTATGTCATCATCAGCCTATCAAGTCCACTGCTGGACATAGGCCTCCCCCAAAGACTCCCAATTACGATCTAGAGCTATCTGGATCTAGCGGTTGCCCTCGACCTTCATGAGATCGTCTTTACATCGTGTGCATGTTTTAAAACCTTACCTAAGATTTTACCTAAGATTAATTACATCACTTACCACGGTAATTGATGTAATTATTATGTGTTTTCAAGTATATGAATCGATATAATATTTCTAAGACGTAGTCAAAGTATCTACATCGTCTCTCCGAACATAAGGGAATTGAATAAAGCACAAACTGCATTTTAGACATTAAATGATTCATCATCATCAAGTCCACTGCTGGAAAATGAAAATAATTAAATGATTAATTTTATGTAATTTAGCAAAGTAATTTGTATGATATTGTATTCGTACCCCGAATCCCAATTGTTCAATGTCATCCAAAAGTGTCTGAAATTCATACATATTAATAGAAGCCACCAACGTGACACGAGTTTTTATGGCACACATAAAACAGCTAGCCACAATGAAAATGAAATGGACCGAGTAATGTTCAATCTTTACGATGTCATTTTTTACAATACTTATTCGTCACCCCCTCCCTCGCTAGAAAATACCATTTTAATTGTGCTTATTATTTGAAAAGTTAAATTTCATTTGAGTTATTTTTCTTTTTTTTAATACCATCAATTAATTTGATTGATATGTGAAACCGTTAGTACAACAAACAATTTAACATTACATTAGTTCGGCATTTATTAAATCAATAATATTAGTTCCTAATGTATTTTTTCTCAATTCTGTTGTTAAATGCAATATAACTTATTTAGAAGACTCATGATGTATAAATTATTGTACATAACTCTGATGTATTAATTATTTTAAACATTTAAAACTAAAGCCATTAACAAAACAAAAAGTATGTATGAGTTCATCGAATTTTCAACTCTATATAAAGTTCACGAATGTTTCCATAAACAACAATATGTATTAATAATATTTTAGTCTATTTCCATGGATTATATAGGTTGAATAGGTATATATTGAAGTTAACGTATAAATCAATCGCCTTATAGCACCTTTGGGAGTGCTACTTGGACAATAGAGTATAATGTTAATATAATATTATAGACATTGTATTCCAATAGTATATATCATGCTATTAAAATATGTTTTTTTTATTGCATAACGGGCAAAAAATATAGGTGGGTCTCTTTTATTAAATTAGCATACCGTCGCCCATGAAGAACCGCACCTCATCCCGCGCTATGGTTGTGTTGCCGGTTTTTTACGCTGCTTGAATGGTATAATTTCACGGGCCTTTCATACTCAGTCAATCAGCGAAACTCAAGCCGTGGTACCACTTCGGACGAGCTGGCCCAATTAGTGCGCCTACATATGTTTCAGTATGGCTCTCGTACGGGTAAAACAGTGTTAAGAAACTCGGCTGGCTACTGTCAAACATTTACGGAATATATATACGAAATATATTATCGATTTTATTCAGCCAGGAGATCAAACCCAGTATCTATTGACATACGGTAACTTACAAAACCGATCGGTCGCAATGTATTCATTATAATCTTTACAAAATCACATATATGATTTATTAAGATTGTTATTTTGAGTTAGTAACTTGACAAATACTGGGTTATTTGATTATGAATAAGAAAGATTGAACATTCTATGGTCAGCAAATGTGCAGAATTATCATTTTTTTATAAAAGTGTCATAAATATTTGTACTTAATCAATACACGATATGTCTTAATAAATATAGTGAAGAAATATAATTCCCATAGGTTCTTTGACCTTCTTCAATTTAATACACACAATTTTAATCTTTTTTTAACAATTTCATAATCATAACTCAAATTTTACAGCGTTGTTCCTGCAATCTCTGTCAATCTATCTCAAATTCCTGCAATTCCTGCAATCAATGACAATTCACTGGATGAGGAATAATATAATAACATATAGAATTTTACGCGAGCGGTTATTACCCATTCGAAAGGTAACGGAATGAAAGGGTATGTTAATGAATGTAGTTACCAAATATTTATTTTCTTATTGTTTATATTACATTCACCCGTGGGAGAGTCATGCTGAAGCATATGCTAACGCATTAATTGTGCCGACTCGTTCGAACTGATACCACGGGATCATAAAATACTTAGAGTGAAATGGTAGTTGTACTTCAAACTGTGCTTTTACTGTTTCGCTGACTCAGAAAGGATATCGGTGGTAATTTATAATGCAACGTTAAGCGGTGTAAAAAGTCAGCAACGTAAACAACGCGCGGTCTGTGACGCGGTGGTCGATGTGCGGCGGTGTTCTTTTACCTTATAGGAAACCCATCTGCTCAGTTTAAAAAAAAATATTGTAAAATATTCATATATAATATTTACGAAGGAAACAAAAGTAATTATTAAATATTTTTCTATATAATATATTTTAACTTGCTTACATAATATAAATTATAAATCCAAGAAACATAAATCTGACATACAGTGCATAACGCGATTTCAAATTAAAATCGTTTAATTTCGTGATATAAGCTTTATTTTCTCACCTCTAGTTTTACTTTTAAATTATTTTTTCATTAAATTATCAATTGAATTGACACGTCGAAATTATTTTGGCTTGTGAAAGAGTCCTGATTCAATTATCTAAGAATAAGCAAAAAAGTTTTGAATACACAAAACTCTAAAGAAAGGATCAGTAAAAAGTTTTCAATCCAACGAGTCCATATTAGTAATTTAAAATACGGAATTAATTTAATTCAATAAAAACCCGAACATAATATCTATAATTAAAAGATAATACCATCGTTCAATGTAATTTATGATGCCTTTGTTAAACAATTTCTTTTACATTTGTCAAACTGGAATCGTTACAATTCTTTCCCTTTTTATTGGAGCTGCGAAAACTCGCACCTTATTCTATTGTATAAATTCCTGGCCGTGAAATAACTTTGTCGGATGAACGGACCTTTGAGCTTTTTCGAACGTTTGTCTCAAGAAAGCGGATGTAATCATGTCCGATTGCTGCTCGCCGATAAACGCTTTAGTTCAATTGAGAGAACGGTAAAAGCTGATAAAATTTGGTAAAAGGAATTTACTTAGAAAGTTATATTAATTTACCATTTATGTATTCTATAAGACCGAATCTTGGACGGCAAAATTACCTTCAATTTCTTTTATAGATATAGTTTTAGAGTATAGTTATTAGTGTAAGTCTCACCGTTTTTTATAATATTATCTCTTAATACGTAAGAAATTATTTTATGACTTCTACCGTCGTTTTTCAACGTCTTTAGGCAATAAATCCGTCGAAACGAACCAAATAAGTAAAATCAACCGAGAAAAGCACACCCAAATGTGCCCGCAACAGTTTTATCTTAACTAAGATAAACTAAAGTGACGGAACTCCAGCCAAGAAAACGCTAACAGTGGCTGTCACTCGAAAAAGCTCACGCACAGCTTCTCTTATCCTATTACACGTACACGTAGACCACAATAAACATCTAATTCTTTCCTGCGCACCTCTGCACCCTCCTCCATCTCATTCTAGCAAATAAATGTGTCCTACTCTGGCCCGGTATAGGTCGGAGCACTTTCAGCTCCCTAGTTACGTCCGCGGGCTCGCTGGTTGTGGACGTATCGAATGCTTTTTACGATATATGCTGAAAAAATTTGAACCGCGGAGATACTGGACTATACGTTAAATTCATTGTGCTCGTGCTTCGCGGAATGCTATTTAAATATTACTAGGTAAGTGTTACGTTACTGGCAGGTAGAGCGAATACGTAGTAAACAGTTTTGTTTCATTTCCTATTATTTGGTATTTTGTTTCGTTGTTTCCTTTTATTTATCTAATGTTAAATATATTATATATTCATCGTAATTATATATTAATCCAGAAAATTTATTTTCTCTCAATATAATATTTTCTGTAATTTATACTAGTAATAAGAGTAGGTATAATAAAAATAATTCGATGAAATCGGTAAATATAAATGTTTTTTGTAAAAAAATAAGCAATGAAAAAATTGAAAATTGTACAATTAAAATATGATTATGTTATGTTTATTTTTGTAAATTTTATTAAATTTTTATTTTATGCAACAACAAATAGGAAACAGACAATATTTTATTTCGGATAGAGATAATAGAAGCCTACTTTTAGTATAGGCGTATGTCCAGCAGTGGACTTGAATAGGCTGATGATGATGATGTAGTATATATTATAAATAGCTTATATAATAATAATCAAGTATAATAGTCATTTGAAATATTTAAAATGGCCACAGAATTATTGTGCATTTATTTATTGTAAAAAGTATTTGTTTATTTACTCAATTTTACACTGTATTCTAGGGTATAACACCAAATTTGTTTGGTGGAACCATTACTCAAATAATACATATTATTATCTTGAGAAACTCCCAGACACCGATTCATAGGTACAAAAACAACAGTAATATAATTGAAAACAATGTTTTAAAAAATTTTAAAAACTGAAAAAAAAAATTCTTTTATGACATAGGCAATAATTTAATCAAGTGATGTTATAATCATTGTTGTATTACGTGTTGGCAGAGGGTAAATATCATGGTTTGGGGTTTAAAGGATTATTTGGGATTGGTATAATGTGGTTTATTATATTGGCAGTAATGTTTATTATGTATTTGTTCCTTGTTGTCTATTGGTACCTTGCGCGCTAACTTGGTTTGCTTTACAAATGAATATAGGCAGGTACTACAATTTAGTATTAGCTTAGACTAAAATATTAAAACCATTTTCGTGATCATGTAGCTCGGGGTTCCGGTATTATGGAGGTTTTCGCAAACAGGTTAGAGAAATTGTTCATTGATATAAGCACAAAAGGGTAGGTATTTTTATGTAAAAATGATTCAATCCTTGATTGCTTGAGCATCACTTATGGTGTTATTAAAATTGATAAAGGCTATTAGATAGAAGCCTTCGTTACTCTACAAACATGTAAATTTATTTTAATCTTTGTGTGTATTATTATTTGAATAACCTTATTAAATTGCATAAAATGAAAATGATACGTATTACACGGTAGCAACGGCTTCATCTGCTTCACTTCGCGATTGAAATTAAAAACATTATATGGGCAATGTCGCAACAGATTAATGAAATTTGAAATTCAATTTGTACCGCATAAAAGAAGATAGCACAAAATTTCAGATAGTATGACTGATGTTATAGCAATGTCAAAAATAAATGAAGAACAATTTTCAAATAATTCTGTTATCGATCATTAAAAAGTTAAAAAATACTAGAGAAATCGAACTCAAACTTAAAAAGATACTCAAATTCTTCTGAGTGACATTATGAATAAAAATCCATTAAAATATCTTCTGATGTGTTTAATATTCATATAATAATGTTTAAAGTTGAAGTAATGTTTTATATTGCACTGCAGAGGTTTTAAAAGAACCTATAAATAGATTATTTCTTTAATGTTATAAATTATTTGTAAATTTGAATTAGACATAATATTAACCACGACAAGACAAGGTAAAAATGATAATGGTATAGATGAACCATAAAAAGATGATCCATGGCCAGCTCGTACGAAGTGATACCACGCGTTCACACAATACTCAGCGTGAAATGGTAGTCGTACTTGAAACAGTGCTACTGTCTTTCACTGAATGAGTGAGGATATCGGAGGCCTTTAAAAATACCGCTTAAGTAGCGTAAAAAGACAGCAACACAACCAATGCGGGGACTGTCGTGCGGTTATCCCTTTGCAGCGGTGTTCTCTTAACATTTAGGAGACCCACCTGCTCCGTTCTCTGCTATACCATAAAAAATATATAAACAATTCAGGCATAGTTATTTCAATCGCGCAAAAAATTCCACGTTTCGCCTCCATTAGCATCCGACGCACACAATGATTTCGCATTCCCCAAAGAATTATTGAGATCATAATTTTTGTATTCAACTTTTAACTTTATTGTTATTACTTTGAAACTTTTCGCTTCTGTGTAACATGTGTTGCCATGAAAAAGAATTATCTTCAATGTTCAATGTTCTGCGTCTCTTCCCTTTATTTTAATATGAATTACTGTGAATGAAATCATTATTACTATGTTGAGGTAACCGCCGCTTATGGACACCGCGCCACAATTCGCGCTTGGTTATGTTGCCGGCTTTTTACGCTGCTTGAACGATTTTATTGCAAAAGCTTCCGATATCTTTAGATACTCATTCATCAAAATACAGTACAAATTGTACGTTGATATTGTGAGACCGTTCCAAAGATCGAATAAGTACATTTTTATCAGGACCGGGTATCGAACCCACTACCTCTCACTTCCTGGTGGGCTTATAATAATACATAGCTACGAAGGAGGAATGTGGAGACGTAAATAAACTGTCCAAAGACAAAATGCATAGTGTTAAATTTTAACCTTAAATACTAAAAACTCCTCTAAAATGTTTAGTTTCTGTTACCATTCCGTACGAACTATATTAGCACAGTATGCGACTACATTATGTAAGTACATACAACACTTGCCCCTGGTTGATATGAATAAATAATAATTTCATATACAAATATCACGCTCTCGTAGGTAAATAAAGACATCATCTATATATTCCCATCACGATCGAGCGTCGTAGAGCTACTGAAATTGAAAGTGACTTCCCGTGTAAAGTGTAACAACTGAAGCTCTGAAATATCAATTTATTCCGATTTCATTCGGATACGAGCATGTTAGCATTGACAGGTGTGTTGAAAATATTAAAAAGAAAATAGTTTTCCGATACTCGGCTCTCAGGAAATATCATATTTGCTTCCAGCTGTCTCAGGTTTAGTGTTATCTTTTACGTTACAATACAAATTGAAAACTACCAACATAATATGTGTTAATAGAATAATTATCAAATAAAATCATATATTGACAAAATTTATAAGATTTTGAAATTCGACTTCGCTTCATAAACATATCTTTATTGTTTTCTAAGTGTTGTAACAGATTACTCAGTTTTTATTATTTCAACTTTATGGCCAGTCGAGATAAAAGTATATAAATATTTAATGCACATTCTATTCATCTGAATTCATTTTTAAGATCAACAAGAATAAACTGTTTTATAAATTTGTTCGTATTTTTATTTCATATAAAACTTCGTAGTTCGACTAGTATGACCCATTTAGAATCTATTTTCGAGTTTATCGTGGATCTAGAGGCAGCCCACGGCGACCGTTTCCTTCGCTTAGATTATCTATGAATGAATTTCGTTATGAATACATAGTAATGTATGGTTTATGAACACATACAGAACTTTTTTATAACAGTTTTAATATTTTATTATCATAAGCGACTGAAATAACAGTTTGCCGACAGTGTTTAAATATAAAAGAAATATTTATGGTATAGCGGGCAACGGATCAGGCGGATCTCTACCATGGTAAGATATCACCATCGCCCATGAACAGCCGGCATAATTTCAAGGGCCTCCGATATCCTTCCTCATTTTGCGAAACACAGTACAAGTACCATTACACGCTGAGTATTCTGTGAGGCCGTGGTATCACTTCGAACGAGCCGAACCAAGTAGTGCATCCGCATATGATTCAGCATGGATCTCTTACGTTTGTGACGATGTTAAGACTATCGCCCTGCTACTGTAAAGACTTTCCAAAGATCGAAATAGTTTACACAAAATCGGCTCTTTCTTTATATCATTTTTGTAACTGAATTTAATATAAACGGATCATTTTGTTAAAGGGTTTTCGTTCTTAAATTGAAACGTCACTAGTAAACACTTAGAAAATATATTAAAACAGACATTTGAGTTGTGTTGATAAATTACAAGACTTCCTAGTGAAATACAAGATATATCTGTAAATAATAACAATGTAGATATTTATACAGTAAATTTTGTTTTACAATAAAAATATATATTATTTATTTTGTTAAATCGTGAGTATAACAGTTTGTTTAGCAGAATAATTATACTCTAAATAGACATAAAACCATTCGCACTAAAAGAAATATTAAGTTCGAAAAACCAATCGTATATTCATTAGCAATCATAGCTCACAAGAAGTAATTCACCAGAAACTGCGAATGATTTTATAACTAACAACTTCAATCAAATAGAAATTGTGAGCCAATGTTTTTGACATTTGTATATTCAAACTGATATCTGGACTGGTTTGGTGAAGTTTTTAATGAAACACTGCTACTATTGAATAAATTTAAATTTCTATCTTATGTTTATTAATAATCTGTATTACATATTTATTGGAATTAGAACAGTTAAATGGTCGTCCTTATTTCTTACTATTTAAGCACTGTTTTATTATTTGATTTATGATTTTTCATCCGTGCGAAAGCCGGCACGTCCGAAGTGTTACAACGGGTTCATAGAATGCCAGCTACTACACGCCACTAAATACTATTACACGCTGGTTTCACTAAATGTTTAAGGATATCGCAGGCCGAAAAAATAGGCAATACAACAAAAGGCCGGATTTTGTCGTTGTTGCCCATGGGCGCCGGTGATCTGTTGACTTAGAGGAAATCCGATTGCGCTATTGCTCACTATACAAAAAAAGTCTCATAAACTCAGATAATAAGGTTCAGTGTAGAGACCGCGATAACAACCGCCTCCGCCCGATACGGGGGCGAGGACTTCGTCAGACTCACCCCGGTGAACTTCCGACCGGCTGCCCAGCCGGCCCATGACTCAGCGACAGCCCAAGCTGAGGTTCGTGTCTCGTAGGAAAGACGCTGTTGCGCTAGTCGCGGCTAAAAATTTAAATTCACGGCAAGCCTAGGACTCTGCCGAAAAGACCGTGTGAAGCTGTGATGCTTGTATGGGTGGAAGCAAATAGTCCTTCCAAGAAAAAAAAATTGTTTTATAATTGTTAAGTTAACAATAGTTTATAGGAATATCAATTATGCTATACATATCGATATTTGTATTAAAATATGGAAGCACAACGGAGTAGGTACGTCCAAATTTATATGATGTCTTTTCATACATTCAATAGTAGTACAACTACTTGCCCTAATAGTAACTCAAATTTTTTTATCTTTAGGTTGAACTATAATTATTGATACACGTTTTCTTTATAAAATAATGGTCAACGGTCATGTCCGGTCACAAAATACACTCTGCATAAGCCCCGGAGCATTGTATGAAATTTTAAAGCTCGCCACTTGAGCAATACCATGAATTGTTAAAACTTCATTAGACTGTTATCCTCACGAAACTCACAAAGTTCAATATTGTTAATTGAATTACTTAAGTTCAGCTTCAGATAACTCGTAGGAATTGTAAATTTACCTAGAGTATAATACTTATATCGAGAACATATTTCAACCATTAAAACAGAAAATAACAATGTAACCGAATCACTTGTCTCAGGGGTTTATTTAAAAACAAAGGGCTGGAAAGCGCCCACTTCATAAAATGAAGGAAATGAAAGAAAATTAGTAGGTTCTCAGAAAAGCGGTTATATTGAATTTTTATGATTAATTTTCAGAAGTTAATATTAAATTTCTTTTTGTTAATAGACTTGTTTATCTTGTAGCAATACTAAGATTATTGCTTCGGTAATACTTGCTTTGGGAGAACCATTCTGAAATATATTCTAATGCACTTAGCGGACCGGCTCGTCCAGGTTGATATCATGAAATTTCCAAATATCAGAATGAATTATTATGTACATGTACTGTTTCATTTAATGAGTGACATGGGGAACGAAATTATTCCGTTTAAATTGCATAAAAACTAGCAACACAATGAAAGTACAGATTGCAGTGTGGTTGTCCATGGGCGGCGGTGATCTCTTACCATGAGGTTGCCCACGTGTCCCTTTGTTCATTATATTAAAAAAAGATATATAGATAATGGTTGAACTTACTAAGATAAACATTGCATAGTTATGTCAATACGCCTATCCTGCAATACGCCGGCTCATTGAGATTAAAACCTAGATACGTCTTTGGCGTGCTATCTAGGACATTGAAAATTACACCCTTTGCGAACGAACTAATGGCGGGAACATTCAATGCTTCTATTTTCCTTTAATGTGAGTAATTACTTTTCTACGTAAACTCGATATGGGTAGTATAATATGGTTATTGGATGAAGAACTGTATGTTACGTGACGTAATTTTGAAATAAATTTGAAATGAAGCGTCATTATAAGTTTTTTATACTACAGCGGACAACGGAGCAGGTGGGTCTCCTATATGGTAAGAGATCACCGCCGCCCATGGACAACCGAGCCACAGTCCGCGTATAGGTTGTGTTGCCGCTTCAACGGCACATTTAAGGGCCTCCTATATCCTTATTCACTCTGCAAAACTGTACAGTATAAGTACTGTTTCACGCTGAGTATTCTAGGAGCCCGTGGTAACAATTTGGACGACTCGGCCGAATCAGTGCGTCATGTCCTTTAGCATTGCTCTCTCACGGGTGAAAAAAATTAAGATTAAAATTAATTGAAAGAACTTAAGATTCTAGAATGATTCAAATATATCAACTTTAATAATAGGTAAGTAGCTACATGAAATGTAGAAAAGACATTTTTATTTTCCTCAATTAATAAACCAGTAAATACATAATGTTAGTTTAGCGTGGTTTTATCAATTTATTGCTGCGTAAATAATTGTTGGCCTATCTGTCACTGTCCTTGTAATTAAGTTTATTTAGTAATGAGCAGATCAATAACCCTGTTCAAGTCTTTCAGCAAATAATTAATGTAGCAAACGGGCGTATTTATGCTTTGAAGTCGTTCCGTCATACATAAACTATTATCTATATTAATTTAAAAATTTTATCCGTTAAGTCTTGTGAAATTATTGAATTCAGCACGTAGCCCAAATCTATCTATATCTAAATGAGACAGCTGTCATATTTCTCATTGAGCACGTGACTGGCTTAGAAAACCGAAAACAATGGAATGATACTTGAAGGTGATTCGTTTAGACAGTCCAATACAGAAAAGCTTGTACAAAGCCTTCATTGAGAAAAATCGATCGGAAACAATCAAGAAAATTGATCTTCCCCTAGAGTTAAGCTTTAATAAGAAATTGTGAAATTATACATGCCCTTGTTAATAATATTTAAATTTATAATACTAATTGAAATGAAACTCGCGTAACCGAGAACAATATTCTTTTTGTAGAATAAAAAAACCAATTACCGTAAAAGCCAATGCTTGGTTGGGGAACTTTTGTTCTAATTTTGATGTTCAGCTGATAGTCAGGTAATTACTTCTTTAATTGTTAGATTTACGTAAATATATACTTAACTGAGTGTCTTTTTTTGTATGAATTAGAATAGCAAACATTGTAATTACGTATAGCTTGAACGACGACTTCCCAAACTTGTTAACACTATGACCATATGAGAATTATTAATTTTCTTTCGACGCCACCCCCTCCCCTACCATAATTAAAACTACTTAGGGTACTGTAAATAAAACCAGTAGTAGTTAGCCTAACATGAAGTTATCTGTAAAACTCCAGAATTTATTTTATCACAAAATACGTACAAAACAAAACAAGAATTTAAATCAAGATATTAATCATTATTACATTTGTTTATGGTTAATAAGAATGCGTCACGACGCCTGGCTATTTCATTCGAAAGGGTTTGTTAAAAACATTTTGTTTGGTAATCTTGTTCTCTGCCGATTCTGATTTTATTTTCACGTACTGTTGGCAGGTATAATTTTTCGTAAAGATTCAGATATAAAATATTCATAACAAATCTAGGCGTGTCTCTAAGGGAATTTATACACACACACCTATGTAATTCGTATTTATTATCTTTATAGTTACGCACAACACTCATACATTGGTTATGCCCGTGTAAGCATGTACATAATAACACAGATCCTAATTGATACGGAGATGTGCTTAGTGTTTACGTAACGTTTTATAATTACATACTGTACAGTATAGCGGACAACGGAGCAAGTGAGTCTCTTATAGGGTAAGAGAACACCGCCGCCCATGGACAACCGCGCCACGGTTAACCTCTTACAAAACGGTACCACTACTGTGTTTCGTTGAGTGAATGACGATTTCGAAGGCCTTTAAATATTCCGCTTAAATATCGTAAAAAGCCGGCAACACAACCACTGCGTGGACTGTAGCGCATTTGCCCATTGGTGTTCTCTTACCAAATAGAATACGCACCTGCTCCGTTGTCCGCTATAGCATAAAAAGGAACAGTTTGATCAATTTTATTTAGTTACCGTTACTTTTAAATATAATATTGAATAAAATTGTATATATTATGGCTTCCTAAATATTTTTCCTTCAGTTTTAGGACATTACTCGGTCTATAATTAGTTTATTTTATTTATTTATTTTACACCTTATGAAAAATAAGAAAAAATACAATAGCAACAAACACTTTATTAAAACAAGTAAAAACAAAGAAAATACTTTTACAACGCATCCAGAAATATCTTTCACGAGCAAACATATAGGGGTGGAATTGGAATAACAAGCCCTTGTTGACTCAAACGGTATCACCTCAACGGAGCGAAAATAGTAAGGTCTTTCACCTTTACGTAATCTACTGCCCCAGAAAGTAAATGTTGGTTGCGATATTCAAGATATATCCATGAATGAAAACACCCGAATTATAATTGATCCATTCGTCTCTCTGCTATATTTACTTTGCGTGGGCGGCGTTGAATGACCTGAGCTCATTAAGATTCCTCTATGTAAGATGTATATGGCTGTTTATTCTAAAGAACAATTGTGTCAAAATAATCAATAATTTTTTATTCCATTTCTATCGCCAAAAACCTTGTCTATGGGAGTAGAAAATTTCATATTTTATATAACTTTGTAAAACACACGTTTTTTAGTATTGAATGAAAAATAAAAAATCATAGATAATATATATTTGTATACTTTCGTAATAGATTTTTCTTTTGTTTCAGATACGACGATAGTCTGTTTATAATGACCATGAAAGCTACTTAATGTTGGACCATGTTTGTCGATAAAATGTGGTTAGTGTTGTTACTACCCGCCCTTGTGGCTGCACTGCCATCAAGCGATACCGATTCGTGTAACCCGGATAAGATGACAGTGTACAGAATGGTGTTGCACACCTATTGGACAAGGGAGAAATTCCCTAAACATTATCCGGACTGGCGACCACCGGCACAATGGTCACGGGTTTATGGTACGTTCGACGCACATAATTAAGTTAAATGTTTAATAAGATAAACGTCTCATGTTTATTAATTGTCATCTTTGGAATATGTTCACGTTGGTTATTTATTCTATTTCGTGATAAACAGAAAAAATTATGCCAAAAAGTTATGTTAAAAAATCTTGATTTCATGTGAAAAAATTTAAGTAATATTTGTATAGTTAGTGTAAAATTCATTAAAAAGTATCATTATACTGAAAGAGGATTCCGCTCATCCAGGAATGAAAAGCACTTCAAAGTTTTACTTTGGCGCAGAATTTTTTTATTGTGTATAACATTATGAGAGAGTAATAATTCTATTTTTAGAAAGAATGTTCCAATTTTGGAATTGTAAATATATCTTCGAGTCAAACGCTGAAGACATGCAATTTGTAATTCAATTATTATTCGTTTGTATTTTAGCCAATTTCTTTTGAAATATTTTAACATTTCTTAGAAGATCAAAATAACAGAAGCCGTAGCCAGCAAATAGCTTATTAACATGACGATATTTCATTATCATAAATAACTTTCATATAAAAGTAAAACAATTTTGAACAATCATGGTAATAAATATGTCTCGTAACTTTTTAGCGATCAATTAACGTCATAATAACTTAATAAAGTTATACAAATGCCTGTAAGTTATTGCCTATTTTAAGTTCGACCTATGAAAACTAAATATTGTCCCAGCGTCGCCCTACGGGACTGGCATTGCGCCAGCCCCGACCGCTAAAATAAACACTTATCGATAGTGACAGGAAACAAGATCACTACGCAACACTATTGTGTAACGGGAAGTGAGAGGCACGTGGTATTGAGGCACTATGGTAGATCAGGAATCAAAGAATTAGTTAGACCATAGCCATCCAAATAACGATCAACATTTTCCCTCTAATATAGGAATTACTTTTAGAATTAACACTGTATATGTAATTTACATATCTCACAAATACCATTTCCATTAATATAATAACTATATATCTGGTGCAAGAAGAAGTTTACAATTTGAGTCTATGTAAAACTTAAATCATGTATTGTGTTATAAACTATAATGTAACGGATGTGAATAAACGGAATTCACCTGTAAGAGAGCCATGCTGGAGCATATGCTGACGCACTATTTGCACCAGCTTGTCCGCAGTGATACCACGGCCTCGTAGAATACTCAGCGTCAAACGATACTTGTACTGTGTTTCGCAGAGTGACTAAAGACATCGGAGGCCCTTAAAAATGTCGCTTAGTGGTGTAAAAAGCCGGCAACACAACCAATGCGCGAATTTGGTGCGATTGTCCATTTGTTCTCTTACCATATTGGAGACATTTGATCGGCTGTCCGCTATAGTAGGTATATAAAAAAGGTAGTATTAGTGATAAATGTTCTTATTGAAATGATATAACATAATTATATAACAATTAAAACATTTTCGAACCTGTGGCGGGAAAATCTTAAGTTTTTCAGCTGTTAAAATAACTGTCTGCTATAAGGCAAGGTTTACTTTAAATTTGTACAGAATCCGATTGACACTATGTGTTAAGCTAATATTGTATTAGTATAAAATGAAATGCAATATTAATTTTAAAATATTTATATTAGGTTATTTTTATAAATATATAAACAATAAAAACTTATTGAAGTAAATTGAATAATTAACTGAAATAAAAAAAATAAGAAACTATAAAACTAAATTGAGTTTTATACTTTAATTACAATAGTTTTAAAGTGATTTCTAATTGAAACTACCATACGCAATGAAGATAACTTGTCCAAAACGTATCAGATTATTCGATACATTGTATAAGAAATATAAAATATATTCTTATTATTTATTGATTATAATCTAACGCATTTTAATAATTACTGCAATATAAATAATTAGTGAGATTGTTAGAATTATAATGGGAAAAGTATTTTAATCATCATTTTCATATTATATTAACTTTTTATTACGTTAACACTGTCAATCCTACTAAACTCTCTCATAAAAGTTTTAGAGCTTAAACAAGTATAATTTCAAGGAAAATTATTTATAACATTTCAGTAATCATTATTAAATATATTTAAACATTTGTGAGGGATAAAAGATTAACCATCAGTTTTATTTCGATATAAATGGCACATCTTAAGAGATTACGCATTGTTTGCCGACGCCTACACGAAAGGAAATTGGTCGCGTTTCGTCATTCGATCCGTTTTCGAGGGAACTGTAAATTGAAGGGATTATTAAGCAAGCAATTTGGGCGTCATACGATATTTTGATGAGGTGTCTGCTTGGACGAATATATTTAATGATGTGCGCAATTTCACATTTTATCTGTTCATTGCATATGTTATGTAATAACATTTAATATTTATCGTCAAGTAGAAAATCAACATTTGATATTCACTGCAGAAGATTTTTTTAATGGTAAAGTTGACAACGGAGCAGATGGTTGGTCTTATATATGGAAAGAGAATACCACTGGCCATGAACAAACCCGCCACAGTCCGCGCATTGGTTGCGTTGCAGGCTTTTTACGCCGCTTAAGCGGCACTTTTAAGGGCCTTCGATATCCTCACTCAATCTGCGACACACAGGACAAATACCGTCTCACGCTGAGTATTGTGTAAGCTCGTGGTATAACTTCGGACGAGCTGGCCCAATTAGTGCGTCAGCATATGCTTCAGCATGGCTTTCTCTCGGTTGTAACAGTATTAGGACACTCACCCGACCACTGTCAACCTCTTTTAAAGACCGAATAAATTATAAATTAATTTATAATTGTGCGGACCGGGATTCGCACCCGTTATCTATCGCTTCATGGTACATTTGTAAAACCTTAAGTAACGAGGGTCTCAAATTTTTTTATTCATTAGGTTATCCTAGGTATGGTTCTAGTAAATTATAACTTATTTCAGATATCATTTATATGATCACATCATTTATACGATTTGATTGTCAATTAGATTGACCTGTGCATTATTTTTGAATTTTATCCATGAATCAGTCGATCATGCAAAAAATTATGTGCCAATAAATTAGTGAGTCTTATTGTCAGGACTCTAAATGCTCTTCTTCTTGGCAGCAAAGAATAAAGTGAATCAGGTTTAATAATATCTACCCACGGCCGACTAGAATACAAATCTTCATTTAAATGACTTTTAATCGTTAAAATACGTTTAAACATGTTTTACTTGTTTTAGATGCTGCAACATAACTATTACCAGCGTATCAACTTAATAAAAAAAAAAATAGTTTTTGTCACATACAATTTAAAACAGCTGCGAAACATCTCAGCACGTAAAATTAACGAAGCGCCACGAGACTCCTCTCAAATTACATCACGAATGTGTCATACTACTAGGAGTACATCGATTATTCACTCAGTTGGCAACGATTCAATTGTGAATCGATTATCGCATTTCGTACAGTACCTGAGAAGTACGTAGAAGTTAACGCGGCTTAATTTAAACTAATGGTGCATGTACATGTCAGAATTTATTGTATTTGATTAAGTAACACTAGGAATTAAATCGCTACACATTTTACGCTTACGAAAGAAACTGAAAAATTATTGATGCAAAGGCATATGTTTGATTCCAAAAAAATCTTGAAAACAGATGTGAAATCCTGCTAAGCCACTGAATTTATTTGCGAGTTCATCTTTTAAATCTGTTTTATATCTCTAACTGGCTATCAATGCTAGAATTTAATATTGAAAAAAGACATATTATAAAGATAATTTAAAGTGAAAAAACTTGACGTTTCTATACATTTTAGCTATATAATATGTCAGATTTGTTTTTCCATCCGATGAACCCATTACCTTGAATTTCAATCGTAGTTTCTCAATTTTTCTTTATTTTAACAAGAAATTTCGTTTTATAAGGCAGTAAGTCTATTTTTATCTTCTTATGGATTGTAATTTAAAAAACCTCTGATATTTGTGAAGCTTACTTTGAATTCTATGAGTTTTTAAAATGTCAGTAGCTTTTTTTATCACGAGATTCCACGTTCTAATTTCTACGGTAAATTAAATTATATATAGAACATACAAGTCAGAAGTTGAGATCCAAAAACTAGAACTAAAGAAATTAATGCTATCGTTAATTAGATTCAGCCATTTTTCTCAGCTAAAAGAAATTAGGAAAAGAGCTTCGGCTTGGCAAAACAAGCCCATTAGTTTAAGGTACGTGTTCTTAATTGCTTTACTTCTATAAAACTCTTTATGAGTAAGTTTTGTTCTTTAGTAAATTCGTTTTTAATTTACAAAATAGACTTAACGAAAATAAATTTAATTGTATTTAACAACACAGAGCATAAATGATTTTATAAAAAATTTTTTACTGTAATTAAATCTTACTAGCAAACACTGATAAATAAAGTCATAGAGTAATTTTTGCAATTATTAACTTTAATAGAGTTCGATAAAAAAACAGATTCCTGAAATTCATATAGCAGATGGCATTTGGCAGATGTGTTTATTGTGTTGCCGGCTTATTACGCCGCTGAAGCGGTATAATTTCAAGGACCGTCGATATCCTTACTCACTCAACGAAACACACTACAAGTACCATTTCACGCGGAGCATTTGTGTTACCTTCAGTAAAAATAATTTTGATGAGTCAACCGAGCTAACGACAGATTATTAATGTAGATAACGACATATTACGCGAATATTAGTTTTTAGAGCAGGGCATGTCTCAGATTTGTAACGAAGCCAACTGGCACCTTCCAAGTTCATCAACTCATGACTCATGCGTAATGTAAACAATGATTGCAATTTACTACAATTTTAGCTTTAATAATGATTAATTTTTGACATGCTAGTAAGAAACGGACTGTTTAATAATATTATTTAAAGAAACGATATCGAACATCGAGGCAGAATAAAAAGCTTAAAGGCCGGCAATGCTCCCGCGGCCAGAAGTGTCCATGGGCGGTAGAGCACTTATCTTAGGTGAGCCGGCTGCTCGTTTGCCACTGTTTCCATGAAAAAAATGTTCTTTTGTTAAATGTATTATAAAAGATCGATTTGGATTTTGGAAAGGGGAAAATACACATGTATTTAGAATATTAATGACATTTATTAGTTATATTAGCAAAAATTTTCACATTATCATAAGTTAAATAGATATTATACACATAAGATTTATATATATAATATCTAATTGTGTTGCAAGTTACCAAAATTAAATTCTTGACCAAAGGACATAGATTTTATTGTAACCATAGAAACAAAGCCACGGAAATCTAAAGTGTAAAAAATAATGTAATTATTACGTTTTAGAGATTAAAACGCGCTTTCAACGCTATAAAAATAAATTATTTTTACGACTTCTTTTGATGGGTAAGTGCTTCCATGAAAAATATATTTTATAGGTCAGACTCAAAGGCCGTGATTTATTTAAAGAAGTACGATTGTAAAGTTGTGTCATTTCTATACTAATAAAGTATTATTTTCAAATTACTAAGTTCCTAAATTGGTTGTATTTGTAAAAAGTAATATTTATTATTAATTATTAAATACTATTGAAGAAATTACTGATTAGTGCCTACAAATTAGGATACTGATTGGTTAAGCAAAAACTTTTACAAAATGTAACAAAATGCAGCCTCTTACAGTGTACCTTAATGAACTTAAATTAAATCTTAGATGGACTGTGAAAGGCAAAAAGAGGAACAAATTGCTTCGTAAACAAAAAACTCGAAAAAATATAAACGGTATTTGTTGAGATCGTAGGAAAGTTTTAATCCGTTCCGGGCCCTGATCTTTTTGCCCGGGTGTTGATCTCCAAACTTTTTTATACTATCGGGTTATTTTTCTTAACTTAGAAGATATTTCATTACTTTTACATACTTTGTTTTTCTTCTGGTACTTTTATTAATATTGTTACAAAATTTTTACGACTTTTTACATTTTTTGTTCGCTGTTGTCAGAGTTTAACTGTGATATCAAATAGAGGTCACGGATTCAGAAGCAGAACACAGATTAAATTGTAAGCAACTGGTGTAAAATAATAAATATTAATTCTTGAAATGATGATATTTCTGACGATTGTCCTTTTGTCATTGTAATAATAATAATAACTGTGATATACATTTCAGCACGCTCTTTGTTTAAGACAACTAAACACTTTCCCATAATTTACTTAGTGATTTAATTCAATGAAACGTGATCTGTTGTCATTTATTGTTAGAAATAAATAAATATTCAACCATTTTACTAGAGGAAATATGAGGACAAGCTCAAAATATATAGTATTTAAGCCAATAAAAATCTGTTCTAGCAATATAATATGACAGTTGTCATCATGATTAGAAGTAATTGTAATGTCATTTTACTGACACTGGCAAAATTGTTGTTTCTATTTGCAGGTGTATCTCACAGTAATTCCTATGTCCTATTCCACTTGGGTAGACGAGTTTCACCAGCGATAAAACAATTCACCGAGACAGGAAGACTGGACAGTCTGGGTTCAAGTCCTGGCACTCTGGATGTATTTGGTGCACCAGCAATTGGCCAGGGAGCAGGGCGCACTGAAGCAGAATTCTTCGTAGATGGGAATCATTCCAGGGTGAGTAGATTCTTCTAAACCATGTACATATTTGAGATACTTGTTTAAAGGTAAAATTTAAATAGATTTTGTAGTTATATATTTAAGCTTTAAATATAAAACATATCGGTGCCTAGACCCATTAAAGTTGTCGAATTATCAACATCATAATTACCAGCCTGCATTAATAAACCACCATTTTACATCACCGCCGTAAATATAATGTAAAGATAATTAAAATTCGAATGAAATCGTATCATTTCCATGGAACTGATAACACACAACAATGAACAACTGATACTTCGCAATTAAACTCTCGTTACATAAAGCCGTCGTACGGCTGCGAAAATATAGTTTTCCGACACTAATTAATGTTCCCGAATGCAAACAATAATTACACGTCAGTAAAAAAACAGTAGTCCATTGAAATGGAGCGGTAATAAAAGGGAGATTTATCGCGATCGCAGCCATTTTATTGCCAGTTAAGACTAATTTTTGTTGTTTACTGTTTCATTGCGTTTTTTGCTCGAGTTCATTTGTCAATATGAATTGTTGATATTAACGATATCTCTGTTACTGTTATTAATGGGTTTCTAATAAAAATGATTCATTGGGCTATTCATATACGCAGTACTGAGTTTATATTATCTTTTTTCCACTGTGGGGAATAAGGTACCAGCAGGGGTATTTGAAAAGTAATACGACTTGGGGATCTGCAAGAAAAGAGCATATATATTCCTTACAGGCCGGCAATGCACCCACGGCTCTGCAAGAGCTAGGGGTGTCCATGGGCAGACGACCGCTTGCCCTAGGTGAGACTCCTGCTCGTTTGCCATCGCTTATATAAAAAAATATTGGTGTAGGTTGAGATTTACTTCTTACAAAGAAAGGCAAACAAGCAGGTGGCATCATATCTGAATTTCATAGTTTGATATTCAGATAGTTCTGAGCTGAACTCTGTAGTATCATTTACTGGCAATTATTTGTTAGGAATCTCTTATCAATATCAGTACAACAAAATTGTATTAATTATTGCGAAACATTGTTTAATGTTTTGAGTGATAGTGTTCTTATTACAAATATATACCATTTTTATATTTACAAAATACAATGGATAACTTTTAACGTACCTAAATTGTTTTTCTTCTATAATTTTTCTTTATAAAATTATAACTAAAGAACATTTAAGCACGAATAAAAATTAGGCCACGGAGAAACAATTTTGTACAAATTATTATGTTTAGTATCTTAGCATCCATAAAAGTTTTTCCATCCATAAAATTTAAATCGGCACAAATGGTAGAAATAGTTGAAATATCACTTCAAAGAGCTGACATTGCTGTCAAGAACATAAACTCTAATAAAAACAAAATCAAGCTTCATCTTACAGAAATATAACAGGAAAAATGATTTATAATTCCTATTTGTGGACTGTGAAAGTTTTCGATTTCACCGGAACAATTTTATTTTGTTTTGCAACATTCTAATGACCTATTACGTTCAAATATACCACTTAGTATAATATAAGATATATTAAAATTATAAGATTGCAATAGGTGGGGGCCTTTTTGGGGAGGCCTATGTCCAGCAGTGGACTTGATAGGCTGATGATGATGATGGTGATGCCACTTGTTATATATTTATAACCAGTTGTTATATTATTCTCCCTGTAGTCCATTTTTCGTTATGATTAAATCAAGTGATTGACAATGAATCGGTCAGAACTTGTTAAGTCATATGTTTGAATAAATAAATTAAAAATTAATAAACAAAATTAAAATAAATTAAATATTAATAAAAATAACTCGCTGGCTGTATAATTTGAATAGGATGATAACATATTTTGAAACTTTAACGCAGGTGTCAGTAATGGCCAGAATGATTCCGTCACCAGATTGGTTCATTGGTGTGGACAGTTTTGATCTGTGCGTTGATGGAAATTGGCTGGACAGCATTACAATTGAGGTAATTTGGAGTCATAAATCATCTTTGCATGTGATTACAAAATTGTGTATTCGAAATATTGAATTTTTTCAGTTTTTTTGTAATGATGTTTAGACTTAAAGTATAATACATTCGTTTAAAGTGGATGTCTCGTTTAAATTAATTATTTGATAAATATTCCTAGATGTAGAGCCTCGTAGTTAAGTGGTTTAATAAGTCTACCATGAAACGAGAGGTATGGGATTCGAATCCCGGTCCGGACAATTAAAATTTTTAATTTATTCGGTCTCAGGAAGGGCTTTATATTTCGTTTAAAATACGCCGTCGCACCCGTCGGAGAGCCATGCTGAAGAAAATGGTAATGCATTAATTGGGCTGGCTCGTCCAAAATGATACCACGGGCTTACAGAATACTCAGCGTGAAATGGTTGTTGTACTTGACTTCTATTGTGTTTCGCTGAGTGAGTACGGATATCCGGGACCTTAAAATTTCCGCTTAAGTAGCGTAAAACGCTGGCAACTCAAAGAATGTGCAGACTGTGATGCGTTTTTCCAAAGGCGACGGTGTCTCCTATATGGTAATATAGGAGACCCACCTGCTCTGTTGGCCGCTATAACATAAAAAGAAGATCATTTTTATAAATATTTTGGATGTTATTTGGTTTTTTTTTCAAGGTTGATCCCCTAGACGCAGGCACAGACAATGGCTTCACATTCACAGCGCCAAACTGGCCGACGGCTCCACAAGGAGTGGCGTATCGTATAACATCTCGGTACCCCTCCCATCCCGCAGGATCATTCTTCTACCCTCACTTAAGAAGACTACCACCTATAGCCACGTTCCAATTCATTAAAGTAAGTAACAGTCAAAACCTAATATAGCGTCTTTGAAATGACTGTAAAGTCGCCGACGTTATATCCAATAGTTGTTATAAGCAAGACAGATAAAAAACTACTGTAGTTATATTAGTTTTTTTATGTTAACGATGGTAAACGAGCAGGAGGCTCACCTAGTGTAAGCGGGACTCCGCCCATAGACACCTCCAGCCCTTGCAGAGATGCGGGTGCGTTGCCGGCCTTTAAGGATAGTGTAAGATATTTCTTGAAGATCCCCAAGTCGAATTGGTTTGAAAATATCCCCACTGGCAGCTGATTTCACAGAGAGATTTGGTGCGCGGCACAAAATGCCTTAAAAAGCGCTCAGCAGTGGACCGACAAACATCGAGGTGAAAGCGATGAAACTTTGCATTCTGCCTCGACGTTCGATGGTAGTTGCGTAGGTAATTATCATAGGTATAAGCTTATGTATGTCAACTTGTCGAACGATATCTCAGAAAAGAAATAAAAATATTTATTAAGAAATATGTAATTACAATACAAAATGTACATAGCTGTTTACAGTAACCTACTAGTTATAAGACTGCAAGCCAGGCTTACATATTTTTTGTATTTTAATTTCATACTCCTCAAGGTCTGAGTATTAAACTGGTCGTTGAAGACAACACATTTTGGTATATTTTAAAAATTTAGTATTGTTTTGTTTTTCTGGGACAAGAAACGTTTCGTTGTAATAATCGAAGAATATCGATAAAGATCTGTCGTTGTAAGAGTTATGTCGTTGTATCCGGTGTCGTTATAGGCAGTATGTTTACTAAATAGTTTAATAGAGATTCGGATGGAATCTTACAATCTGGCTGTTATAACCGATCGGTCGTTGTAAACGGTGTCGTTATTTATAGATTTTTTAAGTAGTTTTTTAAATTACAGATCTAACTCTAGTTTAAATATAATTATACTACTCTTTCAATAGCGTGAAAAACAATTTCAATTCAATGCCTCAATGGCCTTTATCCAATTGCTTGACACCACGTTTTTCTAAATTGATTGATGGACAACGACGAAAGAGTAGAACAATTAAAAGGTTTTTAAAATTAATGACAATATCTTCTTTAAAAATGCACATTTGTTCGATTTATTATATTATTTTATACGTTTATATTTACATATCATTTTAGTCGAATTAGTTGAAGAAAGAACTGACAAGAGACATTTGAGATTCGTGAGATCTATTAACATCTATTTATTCATGAATATTAACTATATTTGGTCGTAATATTATAAAGGTAAATCAAAAAAACTCAACGTACTTAAGAACTCACTTCTGAATATTTTACGTGGCCCTTTAGATTAAATAGCATTTCCACACGTGATTTTAAATTAAACTCATTTATTTAATAGGGAATCTATTCGAAAACTTAATTAAAGCACCTGCATATTAACGGAGCAATCTTGAGATTTAAATGAGTCGGGCGACCGTTTGAAAAAGAAATCAACATGATCTCTACTTGCTTTAGCTTTCATTAAATGCCGAAGCTTACTCGCATCTAGATAGAGAACGATGATCAATTAGGTCACGGTCATTGTAATGTCTGAATCCCAGATAGTACATTTGGTAATTTCAGAAATGTAGAAATAGAGAATGGATTACATTATTTTGTACCATTACTGAGAATCGTAAAAATGGGCCACACAATAGGCGAGATTACAAGAGATAGACAAACAAACTGTGAAATTAACCTTTTCTACGTTTTTGTCAGTCTAAAAATAGGCGATAATTTTTTTAAGTTAAACTTTAATTAAATTTAACTTAATTTGTAATTTATTGTAGGATTATGATTAATACATACAAATTGACAGTTTAAAGAATTATTTTAGTCTTGTTATGTCTATATCAGCGTGAAACGGTACTTGTACGTTTCGCGGAGTGAGGATATCGGAGCCCCTTAAAAGTGTCGCTTAAGCGACGTAAAAGCCCGCAACACAACCATTGCTCGGACTGTTGCGCGGTTGTTCATGGGCGGCGGTGTTCTTTTACCATACACAAGACCCACTTATTGCATTGTCCGCTATAGAATAAACAAATATTAAAATTTGTCTAATTCGATTTAAGCTTGGAAATGTCACATATAGATTTAAAAAGTTAGTAACAATATTAAAATTTAAATAAATTGCTATTTTCCAATTAAATATTTGATATTATATATTTATATGTATTAATATTGCTGTATAAGGTACATAAGTTGAGTATATTATTGGTTTTATGTAAATGGAAATGTTTTAGCTACGTGAATATGAAGTGTCGGAAGTTTTCCATCGCGACAGCGACGATCGAAAGTACGACGTGCTTCACCTGGATAAGCTGAGCCATAATAATATAGACGTTTTGGATGGCAATAGAGCTCTCTCTATAGCTGAAGAAGTGGAGAGGAATGAAGCACCCAGAATATACGCTGAAGGTTCCATGACCACACCTGATGGTGCTTATTCTTATTATTCAATGTACGTAACCACTATATTAAATGAAATTGAATTATTTGAAGTAACACTTCATTTTTGATATTAGAAACGTAATATTAACTAAGAAAATTAACTAAAGTGGGTTTAAAAATATTATATAATTTCAAAAGAAGAAAGCAAAATATTATATTTTTTAAATATTATACTAATGTTACAATTGCATATTGCTCACACGTGGGAGAGCCATGCTGAAGCATATGCTGACGCACTAATTGGGCCAGCTCGTCCAAAGTGACACCACGGGCTCATAGAATACTCAGCGTGGAACGGTACTTGTGTACTGTGTTTCACAGAGTGAGGATATCGGAGGTCCTTAAAAGTGCCGCTTAAGCGTCGTATAAAGCCGACACCACAACCAATACCCGGACTGTGCCGCGGTCGTTCATGGGAGGCTGTGTTTTCTTACCATATAGGAGAACTATCTCCTCCGTTGTCCACTACAAAAAAAAATGCAGACTACAAGTTAATAGTTTAAAAACTTTTGAAATATAATAGTTTATTTTTAATAATTAGAAAATTAGCTTTTCCATCTGATAAAGTTTCGATGTAGACGAAGATAAGCAACCTTATTTGTCAACAGATTTGACACAGATAACAACACCATTAAAAGTCGCCGTTTTTACTAATTGCGAGAGTTTAACACTCTAAAAGCATAATATGCATAAATTATTTTAATGCTAATGTGAATGAACGCCCAAACAGTTATTATTAATATTTTGTATATTTTAAAGGTGAAAAGAGCAAACAAAAGCATTATTACTTTAATTTATTTAAAGTTTTATTATGTTTTGATTCTCAATAGAATAAATAACACATCCTCAACTGAGGAGCCACGGTCCGTAAATGAGTTGCCAACTTTGGGGCCAACAGCCAGCGAGAGATCAGCATTACGGAGCTTAGCAAGGAGATATAGGGCGCGGCGTAGGCGCAAGTTGAGGGCCGATAATACTGATCCAGCTGAGAGGAGGAAGAGAAAAAGAACTAGTAAGTGCATATACATAACTCATATGTTGTTTTCGTGAGATTCTATTATATTATATTGTATGTTTCGGTTCAAATTAATTACGATTGATGATAATAGCATACCAATTTTTTTTGTTAATTTATACCTACACCAATTTATTCAAGAGGATGAAGCATTGTAAATCCGAAACTATCTAATCCAAACTAACTAACTAACCTAAACTAATCCAGTTTCACTGTGCATTTGAAATTTATTTACTCTTCTAGAAAACATTTTAATACCTAAGATTTAAAATGAAAGCTCTTTCAATTAGGGTTGATGGATTGTCGAGTGTCCGACTGGGGTCAGTGGAGTCCGTGCCGTAGCGACGGCGGCTGCGTGGGCTCAGCCCTACGTACCAGGAGAATAATACGGCGACAACGACCCGGCGGAAACCCTTGCCCGCCGACAACGCAATCCAGGTGGTGTGCAACGAACTGCACTGCGGCACACCCGCAGGAAGACTGGCGAAATAACCTCACGTAATTCCCCGCTGTTCCATTTTCAAATTTATTTTTTCAATCCCTTTCGTAAGTGGCCAGTTCCGTTTGCTTTTTTTGATCTGATTTAGCATTTGTACTGTCCGTCCAACGATACATTTATTTCTATTCCAAATCATATTTTGGTTTCTTTTGTGTAAATTCGTATAATATAAAAATAAGATAAAAATCGCTGTATTATAATTAAAATAAGAGATGACTGTCGATTTTCTGTGTAAACTTTTACGCTGTATCTATGAGAGCTTCTTCTGTTACGTTTCGTTCGAACGTTAGTAATAGATAGGTTAGGCTGACATAAACATATTTATCGCATAAGAATCCCTCATGTTACCCACCACAGTCTTTCGTAATTATTTTTTCATGAAATGTAAACTCTATTAATAAAGTATACTAATAAATCAATATTTCTATGGTCTACTCAGGTACTGTTTCGCTTTGGTACAAATTATAATAGTATAACCACAAATTAATATAATAGTAATTTTATGTTTCCATGTAAAGCGCACTGTACTAGATATTAATGATTCATTACAATAATCAATGGTGTTATCACGCCTTCAGATACCTAACATAGACATTAGATACTAAGTGTTGCTATATGAAGGAAATAAAAGCCTCATTTGCCTTTTCATAAATAGAAATAGCTAGAAGAAGCGACGTCAGTATTCCGCAAGATTAGTCAATTAGTACTTTTATAGTTGTCTCTAAATAAAATACATATCGCTTATCTCCTTTGTGACAGTATTTCAATAAAGACGTAGATGTTTTTTATATGGCAGGGTAACTAGCAGACACCCACAATAGCGCCTTCAGTGAAATATATCAAGAAAAAATACAAAATTTACCGTTTTTTTAAAAAAAAATAGTTTTTCGCCTTCTGGGAATTAGCGTATTTTGAATATAGATTAGATTTTTTAAAGTTTCAAACAGTATTAACATAAAATTCAAAGGAAAACGAGAAATATTTTGCTCAACTATAATTCTTAAAATTC